>CAWUHX010000308.1:303968-391206 GCA_963922205.1 Romanomermis culicivorax | reverse complement strand
AGCAGTGGTATCAACGCAGAGTACTAAAAAATTTGCATGTTCTCAGTGAGAAGTGAAAATTTTCAGCGAAAACTACGCAAATTTCTAACGAAAAATGCAATTTTTCGGGGAAAAATGCTTATTTTCAAGAAAAAATATCCAAACTTTTAGCAGAAATATGCAAATTTTACACGGAAAATGCACATTTTTAGCAAAAAAATATCCAAATTTTCGGCGAGGAAGTCTAATTTTTTGCATAAAAATGAAAATTTTAACCAAAAATGTGCGAATTCTGAGCGGAAAATGCAAATTTTCTTCGAAAAATGTAAATTTTCAGCCGAAAAGACGCAAATTTTTAGCAGAAAATTCAAATTTTTTGCAAACAATACGCAAATTTTTAGCAAGAAATGCTAATTACTAGCGGAAAATATGCATATTCGTAGTTAAAGTTGAAAATTTTCGGTAAAAACTATGCAAATTTCTAACAAAATTTGCAAATTTTTACCAAAAAAATCAAAATTTTTAGCCAAAAATGCAAATTTTTAGCGAAAAATGAAAATAATTAGCAAAGAAATGCAAGTTTTTGGAAAAAAATGCTGATTATTAATCAAAAGAATGGGATATTTAAGCAAAAAGTGCAAATTTTAGCCGAAAAATATGTCAATTTCAAGCGAAAAATTGAAATTTTTGGCGAAAAGTGCGGAAATATTGAGCGAAAACTGTGAATTTCGAGCGAGAAAAACAAATTAACGTTACAATTTCGCAAATTTATCGAAAAAGTTTTTTTCGTCAAATAAATGTGCAAATTTTCAGCGGAAAATATAAAAATTTTCACCAAAAAAAGTATATTCTTGGGAAAAATGCAAATTTTCAACGAAAAATATAGAAATTTCTAGCGAAAAATGTAAATTTTGAGCAAATAATATCCAAATTCCAAGCAGAAAATGCAAATTTTTAGGATGGAAATTTTCGGCAAAAATGCCCATTTTAGCCAAAAATATCTAAATTCTAAGCGAAAAATGCAAATTTTTACAGAAAAAATTTGTAAATTTTGAACGAAAAGTGCAAATTTTCAGGTAGAAATGCAATTTTTAGCCAAAAAATACGCAAATTTTACAGCAAGAATTGGACGCTTTACAACAAGCTATAAAGTAGAAAAATGTAAAGTTACAAAAAAAAATTTTTTTCTTCACAGTTTACACTTTTTTCAGAACCTACGGAGCTTACGGTAGCCGTTTGACGGGCGCCGGCTGGGGCGGTTGTTTGGTTTCTTTGATCCCGGAAAAGGAAATTCCGGAAATTTTATGCAAATTAGGTCAATCTTATTATCAAAATTTAACCGAGGACGTTTTTGGAGCCAACGTTTTCGTTACGAGACCGGGCCGGGGAGCGGAAATCGTCCAACTTTAAATTTTTTTTGGAACAGGATTTCTTGATATTTATTTATGTTTTATTTATGCTTTAATATTTTTATATTTATTTTATTAGAATATGATGAATTTTATAAATTTTATAAATTTCAAAACTTTCTCCTAAATTCTACAAATTTTACAAACTTTCTCAAATTTTGCTAAATTTTACAAACTTTTCTGAATTTTAGACATTTTACAAATTTTTCTGAGTTTTCCAAAACTTTCTGAATTTTACGATTTTTTTTATTTATATTTTACAAGTTTTTCTAAATTTCACAATTTTTCTAAATTTAACAAACTCTTCCAAATTTGTAGAATTTTACAAAATTTTTCAAATTTTATACATTTTAAGAACTTTTCTGGGTTTCACAAATTTCTAGAATTTTACAAACCTTTTTAAATTTCATAAAATTTTCTAATATTTATGAAATTTTCCGAATTTTACAAACTTTTTTTAATTTCAAGAATTTCACCAACTTTTCTTAGTTTTAGAAATTTTTCTGAATTTTGGGAATTTTTCAACTTTTTCAAATTTCTAGAACTTTTCAGTTTTTTCAAATATTACAAAATTTTACACATTTCAAAAATTTTTCTGTATTTTACTAATTTTCAAATTTTCAGAATTTTACAAAGTGTGAAAGTGTGCAAATTTTTAGCAGAAAAATTGACAAGCTTTCAGTGAAAAATGCAACGTTTTAGCCGCAAATTGCAAATTTCTGGCGAAAAATGCAAATTTTCAGCGAAAAATTCGAATTTTAGCAGAAAATGCAAATTTTCAGTCAAAAATGCAAATTTTCAGCAGAAAAATGCATTTTTTGACGGGAGAGAAAAAATTTTTAGCAAAAAGTGTGCAAATTTTTAGCAGGAAATTGCAAATTTTCAGCAAAAAATGCAAATTTTCAACGCAAAATGCAAATTTTCGGTGAAAAATGAAATTTCCAGCATAAAAATGCAAATTTTCGGCCAAAAAAATGAAATTTCCCAGCGAAAGATGCATTTTTTGACGGAAAAAAAAAAACCATTTTTAGCAAAAAATCGGCAAGTTTTTAGCAGAAAAATGCAGAATTTCAGCGAAAGATTCGGATTTTTAGCCCAAAAATGCAAATTTTCAGCGAAAGATGCAAAGTTTGAGCAGTGAAATGAAATTTTTCAGCAGAAAAATTCGCAGAATTCTAGCTGAAAAATGCAAATTTCGAGTAGAAGAATGAAAATTTTCGGGAGAAAAGTTGGCAAATATTAGTGAAAAATGGAGAATTTCAGCGAAAAATGCACATTTTCAGCTGAAAAATGCAAATTTTGAGTAGAAAAATGAAAATTTTCAGGAGAAAAATTCAAGAAACTTTTAGTGGAAAATGCAGAATTTTAGCAGAAAAATGCAAATTTTCAGCTGACGATGCAAATTTTAACCTGAAAAATGCAAATTTTGAGTAGAAAAAGGAAAATTTTCAGGAGAAAATTTGGCAAACCCTCAGTGAAAAATACAAAATTTTAGCAGAAAAATGCAAATTTTCAGCTGACAATGCAAGTTTTAACCTGAAAAATGCAAATTTTGAGTAGAAAAATGAAAATTTTCAGGAGAAAAATTCAAGCTAAGTTTCAGTGAAAAATACAAAATTTTAGCAGAAAAATGCAAATTTTCAGCTGACAATGCAAATTTTAACCTGAAAAATGCAAATTTTGATTAGAAAAATTAACATTTTCTGCAGAGAAATTTGCAAACTTTCAGTGAAAAATACAAAATTTTAGCAGAAAAATGCAAATTTTTAGCTGACAATGCAAATTTTAACCTGAAAAATGCAAATTTTGAGTGGACAAATGAAAATTTTCAGGAGAAAATTTGGCAAACTTTGAGTGGAAAATGCAGAATTTTAGCAGAAAAATGCAAATTTTCAGCTGACAATGCAAATTTTAACCTGAAAAATGCAAATTTTGAGTAGAAAAATTAACATTTTCTCAGGAGAAATTTGGCAAACTTTGAGTGGAAAATGCAGAATTTTAGCAGAAAAATGCAAATTTTCAGCTGACAATGCAAATTTTAACCTGAAAAATGCAAATTTTGAGTAGAGAAATGAAAATTTTCAGGAGAAAATTTGGCAAACTTTCAGTGAAAAATACAAAATTTTAGCAGAAAAATGCAAATTTTCAGCTGACAATGCAAATTTTAACCTGAAAGATGCAAATTTTGATTAGAAAAATTAACATTTTCTGCAGAGAAATTTGCAAACTTTCAGTGAAAAATACAAAATTTTAGCAGAAAAATGCAAATTTTCAGCTGACAATGCAAATTTTAACCTGAAAAATGCAAATTTTGAGTAGACAAATGAAAAATTTCAGGAGAAAAATTCAAGCTAACTTTCAGTGAACAATGCAAAATTTTAGCTGAAAAACGCAAATTTCGATTCAAAAATGCAAAATTTTAGCAGGAAATTGCAAATTTTCAGTCAAGAATTCAAATTTTTAGCAGCAAAATGCAAATTTTCAGTTAAAAATGCAAATTTTCGGCAGAAAAATTCAAATTTTCGGCCAAAAATCAAATTTCTAGCAAAAAATGCATTTTTTGGCGGGAAAAATTTTTTTTAGCAAAAAGTGTGCAAATTTTTAGCAGAAAAATGCATAATTTCAGCGTAAGATTCGGATTTTTAGCTCAAAAATGCAAATTTTCAGCGAAAGATGCAAAGTTTGAGCAGTAAAATGAAAATTTTCAGCCGAAAAATTCCCAGAATTTCAGCTGCAAAATGCAAATTTCGAGTAGAAGAATGAAAATTTTCGGGAGAAAAGTTGGCAAAATTTTAGTGAAAAATGGAGAATTTCAGCAAAAAATGCACATTTTCAGCTGAAAAATGTAAATTTTCAGCTGAAAAATGCAAATTTTGAGTAGCAAAAAAATTGGCAAACTTAGTCAAAATTGTGCAAATTGACATCAAAAAATGCTAATTTTGAATAGAAACATAAAAATTTTCGGCCAAAAATGCTAATTTCTAGCGAAAAATGCAGATTTTCTGGTAGAAACATGAAAATTTCAGGAAAAAATGCAAATTTTTAACAAAAAATATACACATTTTTTTCCGGGTTGGACCTGGACCGGATCAGGTATTCGGAGCCGAAACAAGACCCGACTATTTTGTTGGGCCCGGATCCGGTATTCCTAAACTTTAGGACCTGGACGCGGGCTAGGACCCGGACCCGATATGGCCGAAATTTCGGACCCGGACCCGGATTCGATATTTCTAAAATTTCGGATCCGGACCCGGACCCGAAGCCGATATTTTATTTTTCAACAGGCTTCGATAGCCGATCATTGCGCCGACTGCGAACGTTATATCGGCACGCAGGGCGGCGGTATGGACCAAGCGGTGTGCCTTATGGCCGAAGCCGGACGGGTAAAATTTGATTTTTTCCGGCATTTTTTTCTTTGTTTTTTGAATTTTTTTTTTGTTTTTTCTTTTTTTTCTATTGTTTTTATTTTTCTTGTTCTATTTATATTTATTTTCTTTTGTTTGTTTTTTCGTTTCCGTCTTCTTTTCTTTTCTCATTTTTCTTTTTTTCTCATTCTGCTTTTTATTTTTTCCTTATTTTTATCCTTAGTTTTTTGTTTATTCATTTTTTCTTCTTTTTTTCCTTGTTCTTTTTCATGTTCTTTTTGTTTTTCTTTTTTTAATATTCTTTTTCTTTACATCACTTTTTTCTATTTTTCTTAGTCATATTCCATATTTTTGTCTTTCTTCTTTTATTTTTCCATCACTTTCTTTTTCCTTCTTATTTTTTTCTATTCTGATTTTTCTGCTTTTTCTTTTTTCTCTTCGTTTCTGTTTCTTGTTTTTATCTTTTTTTCGTTTTCTTCTTTGCTGTTTTTTTGTTTTGTTTTTTATTTTTTCCTTTTTTCTTCTGCTTTATCTCTCTCATTTTTCTTTGTTTTTCTTTTCTTGTCTCCTGTTTTTTGTTTTTTCATTTTCTTGTTTTTGCTCTTTTTTTCCTTTTATTTTTTTCTTTTTCTTCCTGTCTTTCTTCTTTTTATGTTTATTGCTCCTTTTTTCACTTTCTACCTTGCCGTTTAAAAAAATTTTTTTGTTCTTTTTCTTACTCGATGTTTTTTCATTTTCTTTTTTTTTGGCTATTTTTTCCGTTTCTTGCTTTCTATTTCTCTTTTTTCTTTGTTTTTCTTTTCTTACCTTCTCTTTTTTCTTTTTTTGTTTTTGCATTTTTTCACTTTTTTTTTAATTTTTCTGCGAATTCTTTTCATTCTTCTTAACTATATTGTTGGTTTTTTCTCTTTCTTTCTTCTGTTAATTTTTTTCTTTTTTTAGCTTTTCTTTTCTTTACATTGTTTTTTTATAATTTTTACTTCATGTTTTTTCTCTTTTTCCTCTTTTTTGTTTCTGTTTCCGTTTTATTTTTTTATTTCTTATATCATTTTCTTTTATTCTTTGTTTTTCTTTTGTTTCTTTTTCTTTTTGTTGTATTTCTTATTTCTCAATTTTTCTTTTTTGTTTTTATTTCTTTTTTCGCTTTTTTCATTTTTTCTCTTTTTTCCTTCTCCTTCCTAGAAAAATGGTCATTTTACAAAAATTTTCATGAAATTACAAACCTACAGTAAACTTTTTTTTTCTGAGGCAAGTTATATAACCTTCGATCCATTAACAAAAATTGACATCGATTTACCGGCCGGCGCAACATTTCTAATTTCGAATTCTATGATCGAAAGTAACAAAGCAGCCGCTTCGTATTTCAATCAACGAGTTCTAGAATGCCGTTTGGCTTGCAAAGTTGGTGAAATTTAGAATTTTTTTCAAAATTTAACCATTTTTTAAAACATAAAAATCAAAGTTTCAAAAAAATGGAAAATTTGAAAAAAATGAATTAAATTTCCATATTTTTGGCTTGCAAAGTTGGTTGAATTTGAATTTTTTCAAATTTTTTCACCCAAATTTAACTATTATTTGAAACATAAAAATTAAAGTTTCAAAAAAATGGAAAATTTGAAAAAAAATGAATTAAATTTCCATTTTTTTGGCTTGTAAAATTGGTTGAATTTGAAATTTTTAAAAAAATTTTTTACCCAAATTTATCCATTTTTTAAAAATTAAAAATGAAAGTTTAAAAAAAGAGGAAAATTTGTAAATAAAAGGAATTCAAATTGCATATTTTTGGCTTCTGGAGTTGATTAAATTTAGAATTTTTTTGAACTTTTCTACCAAAATTTAATTATTTTTTGAAACACAAAAATTAAAATTTCAAAAATTTGATGAAAAAAATTAAATTTTAATATTTTTTTAAGCTCCTTGGTTTCAAATTGGGCGTCCAGGAACCGGTCAAAAATTTTCGGGATTTAAAATCCAAAGTCGGCAAAACCGATCCGGAAATGTTGTCGGCTATTGGCTCGTTTTTTCCAAAAACCTCCTACACCATTCGTTCATTGGCCGAAGAAATGGGCGGAGCTTTCCAAACGGACCAATGGCTGAACGACGCTCGCCTTAGACTAAAAATCGATACAAACTCCGCCTTAGGTTACTGTAGAATTTTTTTGAAAATCAAGTCCTACAGTATACTAGGATAATCAAGTACAAACTTTTGTAGATTTTCCCTTCAATTTGAAAGAACGAGCTAAACACGTTTTCTACGAAAATGAACGGGTGGCGAAATTTTTGGAAATTTGTACGAAAAAGTCCGACGGAAAGTCCGACGTCTCCGCCGACGGAAAATCCGACGATTTACTAAAATCGTTAGGCTGCCTTATGGACGAAAGTCACAAAAGTTGCGGATTTTTGTACGATTGTAGTTGTAAAGAATTGGACGCTTTACAACAAGCTATGAAGTATGCAAATTTTTAGCTAGAAAATATGCAATTTTTGGGCGAAAAATGATAATTTTTAGCAAAAAATGTGCATATTTTCAGCCAAAAGAGAAAATTTCCATTGAAAACTATGCAAATTTCTAACGAAAAATGCAAATTTTCGTTGCAAAAAACGCTTTTTTCCCTCAAAAAAAACATTCTAATTTCAAAAAAAAAATGAAAACCTTTTTCCCGAAAATGCTAATTTTAAGCGAAAAATGAAAATTTTTACCAAAAAAATGTACAAAATTTTAGCAGAAATATGCCGATTTTTTCCGTAATTAGCAAGTTTTCAGCAAAAAATTCTCATGCTCAGCAGAAAAATATGCAAACTTTGAGCCAGAAAATGCAAATTCTCAGCCAGAAATCAAAATTTTTTTGCGTAAAAATGCAAATTTTAAGCAAAATTCACGTAAATAATGAAAAAAATTCCGGAAAAAATGCTTATTTTAAAAAAAAAACTATGTGAATTTTTAGGGAAAAATGCAAACTTTCAGCCGAAAATGCAAATTTTTTAAGGTAAAATGAAAATGTTTAGCAAGAAGCATGCATATTTCTAGCAAAAATCACGTAAATTGTCGGCGAAAAATGCAAATTTACAGCGGAAAATGCGAATTTCTAACGGAAAATGCAAATTAGCAGCGAAAAATTCAAAATTTTAGCAAAAAAAATGCTATTTTAAGCGAAAAGTGTAGGTTTTTAGCGAAAAATTGCAAATTTTGATTTTTAAAAATGCAGATTTTTAGCAAATAAGCAAGTTTTAAGCAAAAATTGTGTAAATTGTCACCGAAAAATGCAAATTTTTAGCAAAAAATGAACAATTTTCGCTAAAAATATGCAAATTCTCAGGGAAAAGTTAAAATTTTCAGCGAAAACTACGCAAATTTCTAACGAAAAATGCAATTTTTCGGGGAAAAATGCTTATTTTCAAGAAAAAATATCCAAATTTTTAGCAGAAATATGCAAATTTTACGCGGAAAATGCACATTTTTAGCAAAAAAATATCCAAATTTTCGGCGAGAAGTCTAATTTTTTGCATAAAAATGAAAATTTTAACCAAAAATATGCGAATTTCGAGCGTAAAATGCAAATTTTCTTCGAAAAATGCGAATTTTCAGCCGAAAAGTCGCAAATTTTTAGCAGAAAATACAAATTTTTAGCGAAAAATGAAAATAATTAGCAAAGAAATGCAAGTTTTTGAAAAAAATGCTGATTATTAATCAAAAGAATGGGATTTTCAAGCAAAAAGTGCAAATTTTAGCGAAAAAATATGGCAATTTCAAGCCGAAAATTGAAATTTTTGGCGAAAAATGCGGAAATATTGAGCGAAAACTGTGAATTTCCAGCGAAAAAAACAAATTAACGTTATAATTTCGCAAATTTATCGAAAAAGTTTTTTCGTCAAATAAATGTGCAAATTTTCAGCTAAAAATGCAAATCTTCACCAAAAAATATGAGAATTTTCACCAAAAAAAGTATATTTTTAGGAAAAAATGTACTTTTTTTTCCTTTTGCAATATTTTTGCGCAAAAAACAAATTTTCAGTTAAAATACGCGGATTTTCAGCGAGAAATTCAAATTTTAAGCAAAAAAATATGAAAATTTCGATCGAAAAATGGAAATTTTCAACCAAGAAAACACAAATTTTAAGCGGAAACTACTTCAATTTCCATCAAAAAATGCAAGCTTTCCGCGAAAAATGAAAACTTTAGCGGAAAACTTGCAAATTTCTAACGAAAAATGAAAATTTTCGCAAAAAAATCCTTATTTTCAGCAAAAAATGCAAATTTTAAGCAAAAATTACTTGAATTGTCAGCAAAAAAATGGAAATTTTGTGGAGAAAAATGTGAAAAATTCAAACTTTTAGCCGAAAATAAAAATTTTTAGCAAAAAAATAGCCAAATTTTCAGCATGGAATGTAAATTCTCCGCGAGAAATCAAATTTTTTTGGCATAAAAATTCTAACATAAAAATGCAAAAAAATGCAAATTTTAAGCGAAAAATGCTGATTAGAAAAAATTATGCAAATTTTCATTAAAATTACGTGAATTTTCGTCAAAAAAAAATATGAAAATTTCTAGCAGAAATACGCGAATTTTTACTGTAAATAACAAGTTTTTAGCAAGAAATATGCAAATTTTTAGCGAGGAATGCAAATATTTAGCAAAAATTTGGGAATTTTTGGCGAAAAATTCAAATTTTTTTGCAAAAAATGAAAATTGTTAGCAAAAAATATGCAACTTTTTAGCGAAAAATGAAAATTCTTGGCGAAAATGTGAAAATTTTTAACGCAAAATAGAAATTTTCGAAGACAAATGCTCATTTTCAGCAAAAAAATGCAAATTCACAGCAAAAAATGCAAATTTTCAGCCGAAAAAGTTGCAAATTTTTAGTAGAAAATTCAAATTTTCAATAAAAAATACGCAAACTTTTAGCGAAAAATGCACATTTTTTAGCTGAAACCATGCGAATTTTTGATTGAAAAATGGGAATTTTTAGGAAAAAATTCGATTTCGATGCAGAATTTTACGTAAATTTTCACCGAAAAAATGAAAGTCTCTAGCAAAAAATGTAAATTTTCAGGAGAAAAATGCAAATTTTATCTTTGAACAGCAAGTTTTAGCAAAAAAATATCCAAATTTTCAGCGAGAAATCTAATTTTTTCGCATAAAAATGTAAATTAGCCAAAAATTGCAATTTTTATCAAAAAATAGCCAAATTTTCACAGGAATAGGAAATTCTTCAAGTAAAGCAGCAAATTTTGATGAAAAATGAAAATTTAAAAAATAATAAACAAGTTTTCAGCAGAATATGCAAATTTTTCCCGACAATCGCAAGTTTTTATCAAAAAACAAATTTTCAGCGAAAAATCCAAATTCTCAGCGACAAATCCGATTTTTTTTCGCATAAGAATGCAAATTTTAGCGAAAAATTCAATATTTTAGCAAAAATATGCAGTTTTTCAGCAAAAAAACGGTAATTTTCAACCAAAAATATGTTAATTTTTAGTGAAAAATGCAAATTCCAACCAAAAATATCCTAATTTCAAGCGAAAAATGCAAATTTTCAGAGAAAAATATGGAGATTTTCAGCGAGATACTCAAAGTTTCATTAAAATCATTTTTCGCAAATTTTTGGTTAAAAATGGAAATTTTAGCCAAAAAATCTAATTTTCTAAATTTCGAGCCAAAATTTTCAATTTTCTGCAAAAATGCAAAGTTCTTGGAAAATTTTTCTCACAAAATATGCAAATTTTTAGCCAAGAAATGCAATTTTTGTCCAAGGAATATGCTAATTTCTACAAAAAATATGCAAATTTTCAGCAAAATTTCACAAATTTCTACCGAAAGATGCTAGTTTTGGGCAAAAAATATGGGGACATTTAGCGGAAGCTATGCAAATTTTTTACCGAAAAATTTAAATTTTTCCCAAAAATATGCACATTTTCAACTAAAAATGCAAATTTTAGGTAGAAAGTGCAAGTTTTCAGCAATTTTACGTAAAAATGTTAATTTTTAGCAAAAGATGGAAATTTTCAGGCAAAATTTCGGAATGTTTTTAATCGAAAAACGCAAATTTCCAGCAAACTATGGAAATCTGTAGCCAAAAAAGTGCAAATTTTCAGAAAAAATGGGAATTTGGGCCAAAAATATGCGAATTTTCAGCGAAAATGGAAATTTTTAGCAAAAAGTGGGCAAATTTTAAAAAAAAATGCAAATTTTTAGTAGGAAAATGCACACTTTTCGTGTAAATAGTCAGTTTTTAATGCAAAAAATGTGCATTTTTAGAAGAAAAAATATCCGAATTTTGAGCGAGAAATGCAAATTCTCAGTTGGAAAATTAGTTTTTTTCTGCAAAAACTGCAAATTTCAGCTAATCAGTGGAAAATACAAACTTTCAGCGAAAAACTTGAAAAAAATATGCAAATTTTTAAGGAAAAATAGAAATTCTCAGCAGAAAATTCCATTTCTCAACGAAAAATGCAAATTTTGAGTGAAAAATATGCGAATTTCGGCGAGAAACGCAAATTTTTTGCAAAAATATGCTAATTATCAGGGGAAAGTGCAAACTTTTAGCAAAAAATATGGAAAATTTTTGAAAAAATAGAAATTATCAGCAAAAATATTCAATTTGAAAGAACGAGCCAAACACGTTTTCTACGAAAATGAACGGGTGGCGAAATTTTTGGAAATTTGTACGAAAAAGTCCGACGGAAAGTTCGACGTTTCCGCCGACGGAAAATCCGACGATTTACTAAAATCGTTAGGCTTCCTTATGGACGAAAGTCACAAAAGTTGCGGATTTTTGTACGATTGTAGTTGTAAAGAATTGGACGCTTTACAACAAGCTATAAAGTATGCAAATTTTTAGCTAGAAAATATGCAATTTTTGGGCGAAAAATGATAATTTTTAGCCAAAAATGTACATATTTTCAGCCAAAAGGGAAAATTTCCATTGAAAACTAGGCAAATTTCTAACAAAAAATGCAAATTTTCGTTGCAAAAACGCTTTTTTCCCTCAAAAAAAAAAATTCTAATTCCAGGAAAGAAATTAAAATCTTTACCCGAAAATGCAAATTTTAAGCGAAAAATGAAAATTTTTACCAAAAAAATGTACAAAATTTTAGCAGAAATATGCCAATTTTTTCCGTAATTTGCAAGTTTTCAGCAAAAAATTCTCATGCTTGGCAGAAAAATATGCAAACTTTGAGCCAGAAAATGCAAATTCTCAGCCAAAAATCAATTTTTTTTGCATAAAAATGCAAATTTTAGCCCAAAATGCCAATTTTAAACAAAATTTACGTAAATATGAAAAAAAATTCCGAAAAAAATGCTTATTTCAAAAAAAAAATTATGTGAATTTTTAGGGAAAAATGCAAATTTTCAGCCGAAAATGCAAATTTTTAAGGTAAAATGAAAATGTTTAGCAAAAAGCATGCAAATTTCTAGCAAAATTTACGTAAATTGTTAGCGAAAAATACAAATTTACAGCGGAAAATGCGAATTTCTAACGTAAAATGCAAATTAGCAGCGAAAAATTCAAAATTTTAGCAAAAAATATGCTATTTTAAGCGAAAAGTGTAGGTTTTTAGCGAAAAATTGCAAATTTTGATTTTAAAAAATGCAGATTTTTAGCAAATATGCAAGTTTTAAGCAAAAATTTCGTAAATTGTCACCGAAAAATGCAAATTTTTAGCAAAAAATGAACAATTTTCGCTAAAAATATGCAAATTCTCAGGGAAAAGTTAAAATTTTCAGCAGAAAACTATGCAAATTTTCAACGAAGAATGCAAATTTTCAGCAAAAAATACAAATTTTAAGGCAAAAATGCAAATTTTTAGCAAAGAAATCCAAATTTGTAGCAAAAATAAGAATTTTTTTTGCGTGAAAAGCAATTTTTTAGCAAAAAATATTGCAAGTTTTCGGCGAAAAATCCAAAATTTTCATCAAAAAATGCTAATTTTAAGCAACAAAAATGCAAATTTTGAGAAATAGTAATTCTAGGCAAAACAGAAAAATGAAAATTTTCAGCGAAAACCACGCAAATTTCTAACGAAAAATCTAATTTTTCGGGGGAAAATGCTTATTTTCAAGAAAAAGTATCCAAATTTTTAGCAGAAATATGCAAATTTTACGCGGAAAATGCACATTTTTAGCAAAAAAATATCCAAATTTTCGGCGAGAAGTCTGATTTTTTGCATAAAAACGAAAATTTTAGCCAAAAATGTGCGAATTTTGAGCGGAAAATGCAAATTTTCTTCGAAAAATGCAAATTTTCAGCCGAAAAATTCGCTAATTTTTAGCAGAAAATGCAAATTTTCTGCAAAAAATACGCAAATTTTTAGCAAGAAATGCAAATTACTAGCGGAAAATATGCATATTCGCAGTTAAAATTGTAAATTTTCGGGGAAAACTATGTAAATTTCTAACAAAATTTGCAAATTTTTACCAAAAAATCCAAATTTTAAGCCGAAAATGCAAATTTTTAGCGAAAAATGAAAATAATTAGCAAAGAAATGCAAGTTTTTGGAAAAAATGCTGATTATTAATCAAAAGAATGGGATTTTTAAGCAACAAGTACAAATTTTAGCCAAAAAATATGCCGATTTCAAGCCGAAAATTGAAATTTTTGGCGAAAAATGCGGAAATATTGAGCGAAAACTGTGAATTTCCAGCGAGAAAAACAAATTAACGTTATAATTTCGCAAATTTATCGAAAAAGTTTTTTTCGTCAAATAAATATGCAAATTTTCACCAAAAAAAGTATATTTTTAAGAAAAATTGGAAATTTTCATCTAAAAATATAGAAATTTCTAGCGAAAAATGTAAATTTTGAGCAAAAAAAATCCAAATTCCAAGCAGAAAATGCAAATTTTCAGGATGGAAATTTTCAGCAAAAATGCCCATTTTAGCCAAAAATATCTAAATTCCAAGCGAAAAATACAAATTTTTGGCGAAAATGCAAATTTTTACCGAAAAAATGTGTAAATTCTGAACGAAAAGTGCAAATTTTCGGGTAGAAATGCTAATTTTTAGCTAAAAAATACGCAAATTTTTCAGCAAGAATTGGACGCTTTACAACAAGCTATAAAGTAGAAAAATGTAAAGTTACAAAAAAAAAATTTTTTTTCTTCACAGTTTACACTTTTTTCAGAACCTACGGAGCTTACGGTTGCCGTTTGACGGGCGCCGGCTGGGGCGGTTGTTTGGTTTCTTTGATCCCGGAAAAGGAAATTCCGGAAATTTTATGCAAATTAGCTCAATCTTATTATCAAAATTTAACCGAGGACGTTTTTGGAGCCAACGTTTTCGTTACGAGACCGGGCCGGGGAGCGGGAATCGTCCAACTTTAAATTTTTTTTGACGGAATTTTCCAATATTTATTTTATTATTTTGTTATATTTTATTGGAATATGATGAATTTTATAAATTTTATAAATTTCAAAAACTTTCTTCTAAATTCTACAAATTTTACAAACTTTCTGAATTTCAGACATTTTACAAGTTTTTCTGAGTTTTACAAAAATTTCTGAATTTCACAATTTTTTTTATTTATATTTAACAAGTTTTTCTAAATTATACAAACTCTTTCAAATTTGTAGAATTTTACAAAATTTTTCAAATGTTATACATTTTAAGAACTTTTCTGGGTTTTACAAATTTTTAGAATTTTACAAACCGTTTTAAATTTCATAAAATTTTCTAATATTTATGAAATTTTCTGAATTTTACAAACTTTTTTTCATTTCAAGAATTTCACCAACTTTTCTTAGTTTTAGAAATTTTTCTTAATTTTGGAAATTTTTCAAATTTTACAACTCTTTCAAATTTCTAGAACTTTTCAGTTTTTCCAATTATTACAAAATTTTACACACTTTCAAATTTTTCAATTTTAAGAATTTTACAAAGTGTGAAAGGGTGCAAATTTTTAGCAGAAAAATTGGCAAGCTTCCAGTGAAAAATGCAAAATTTTAGCTGGAAATCGCAAATTTCCAGCGAGAAATGCAAATTTTTAAAGGAAAATTCAAATTTTAGCAGAAAATGCACATTTTCAGCCAAAAATGCAAATTTGCGGCCAAAAATGAAATTTCCAGCGAAAAATGCATTTTTTGCCGGAAAAAAAAACATTTTTAGCAAAAAGTCGGCAAATTTTTAGCAGAAAAATGCATAATTTCAGCGAAAGATTCGGATTTTTAGCTCAAAAATGCAAATTTTCAGCGAAAAATTCAAATTTTACCAGAAAATGCAAATATTCAGCAAAAAATTCAAATTTTACCAGAAAATGCAATTTTTCATGCTAAAAATTCAAATTTCCAGCGAAAAATGCATTTTTTGACGGAAAAAACCATTTTTGGCAAAAAGTCGGCAAATTTTTAGCAGAAAAATGCATAATTTCAGCGAAAGATTCGGATTTTTAGCTCAAAAATGCAAATTTTCAGCGAAAGATGCAAAATTTGAGCAGAAAAGTGAAAGATTTCAGCGGAAAAATTCGCAAAATTTTAGCTCAAAAATGCAAATTTTGAGTAGAAGAATGAAAATTTTCGGCAGAAAAGTTGGCAAAATTTTAGTGAAAAATGGAGAATTTCAGCGAAAAATGCACATTTTCAGCTGAAAAATGTAAATTTTTAGTTGAAAAATGCAAATTTTGAATAGAAAAATCAACATTTTTAGCAGAAAAATTGGCGGACTTACAGTGAAAAGTAGAAAATTTTAGCGAAAAACGGAAATTTCAAGTCAAAATTGTGCAAATTGATACCAAAAAATGCAAATTTTTAAAAATTAAAATTTTTAGCAGAAAAATTGGTAAGCTTCCAGTGGAAAATGCAAAATTTTAGCTGGAAATCGCAAATTTCCAGCGAAAAATGAATAATTTTAACGAAAAATTCAAATTTTAGCAGAAAATGCACATTTTCAGCCAAAAATGCAATATTTCAGCTGAAAAAAGTAAATTTTTAGTTGAAAAAGGCAAACTTTGAGTAGCAGAAAAATTGGCAAACTTAGTCGAAATTGTGCAAATTTACATCAAAAAATGCTAATTTTGAATAGAAACATGAAAATTTTCGGGCAAAAATGCAAATATCTAGCGAAAAATGCAGATTTTCTGGTAGAAACATGAAAATTTCGGGGAAAAATGCAAATTTTTTTTCCGGGCCGGACCTGGACCGGATCAGGTATTCGGAGTCGAAACAAAACCCGACCATTTCGTTGGACCCGGACCCGGTATTCCTAAACTTTAGGACCCGGAGCCGATATGGCCGAAATTTCGGACCCGGACCCGGACCCGGTATTCCGAAAATTTCGGACCCGGACCCGGAACCGATATTCTATTTTTGGACAGGCTTCGATAGCCGATCATTGCGCCGACTGCCAGCGTTATATCGGCACGCAGGGCGGCGGTATGGACCAAGCGGTGTGCCTTATGGCCGAAGCCGGACGGGTAAAAATTTGATTTTTTTACGGCATTTTTTTCTTTGTTTTTTGAATTTTTTTTTGTTTTTTCTTTTTTTTTCTATTGTTTTTATTTTTCTTGTTCTATTTATATTTATTTTCCTTTTTTCTTTTTTTCTCATTCTGCTTTTTCTTTTCCGTCTCTTTTGCTCTTTATTTTTTCCTCATTTTTTTGTTTATTCATTTTTTCTTCTTTTTTTCCACATTTTTTTCCTTGTTCTTTTTCATGTTCTTTTTGTTTTTGTTTTTTTATTTTTCGATCACTTTCTTTTTCCTTCTTATTTTTCTGCTTTTTCTTTTTTCTCTTGGTTTTTTTCCTCTTTTTCGTTTTCTTCTTTGCTGTTTTTTTTATTTCCTTTTTTCTTTTGCTTTTTGCTTTTCATGTTTTTCTATTCTTCTGTTCTTTTTCCTTTTGCCCATCTCTTATTGTTTCTTCATTTTTTTCTTGTTCTCTTTTTTTGTTATCTCTTTCTTCTAAATTTTCTCAACCACATTTTTGGTTTTTTTCCTTCCTCTTTTGAATTTTTTGTTTTTTTCTATTTCTCTTGTTTTTCTTATTTTCTTCTTTTTTCTTATCTTTCATTTTTCCTTTTGTTATTGTTTTCTTTTTTAACTTTATTCCTTGCTGTTTTTTTGTTTGCTTTTGTTTATTATTTTTTCTTTTCATTTTCTTGTTTTTTTTCATTTTCTTGTTTTTGCTCTTTTTTCCCTCTATTTTTTTCTTTTTCTTTCTGTCTTTCTTCTTTTTATGTTTATTGCTCCTTTTTTCACTTTCTACCTTGCCGTTTTAAAAAATTTTTTTGTTGTTCTTTTTTGTTCTTTTTCTTACTCGATGTTTTTTCATTTTCTTTTCTTTTGGCTATTTTTTCCGTTTTTTTGCTTTCTATTTCTCTTTTTTCTTTGTTTTTGTTTTCTTACCTTCTCTTTTTTCTTTTTTTGTTTTCGCATTTTTTCACTTTTTTTTTAATCATTTATTTTAACTATATTGTTGGTTTTTTCTTTTTCTTTCTTCTCTTAATTTGTTGTTCTTTTTTTAGCTTTTCTTTTCTTTACATTGTTTTTTTATAATTTTTATTTCATGTTTTTTCTCTTTTTCCTCTTTTTTATTTCTGTTTCCGTTTTATTTTTTTATTTCTTATATCATTTTCTTTTATTCTTTGTTTTTCTTTTGTTTCTTTTTCTTTTTGTTGTATTTCTTATTTTTCAATTTTTCCTTTTTTGTTTTTATTTCTTTTTTCGCTTTTTTTCATTTTTTCTCTTTTTTCCTTCTCCTTCCTAGAAAAATAGTCATTTTACAAAAATTTTCATGAAATTACAAACCTACAGTAAACTTTTTTTCTTAGGCAAGTTATATAACCTTCGATCCATTAACAAAAATTGACATCGATTTACCGGCCGGCGCAACGTTTCTAATTTCGAATTCTATGATCGAAAGTAACAAAGCAGCCGCTTCGTATTTCAATCAACGAGTTCTAGAATGCCGTTTGGCTTGCAAAGTTGGTTAAATTTGAATTTTCAGCCAAATTTAACCATTTTCTAAAACATAAAAATCAAAGTTTCAAAAAAATGGAAAATTTGAAAAAAATGAATTAAATTCGCATATTTTTTGGCTTGTAAATTTGGTTAAATTTGAAACTTTTTGTTCATTTTTAGCCAAAATTCATCCATTTTTTAAAACATAAGAATCAAAGTTTCAAAAAAATTGCAAAAAAATTTAATTTGCATATTTTTTAGCTTGTAAATTTGTTTAGATTTGAATTTTTTTTAAATTTTTTTCACCCAAATTTAGCCATTTTTTTCAAAGATAAAAATAAAAGTTTCAAAAAGATGGAAAATTTCTAAAAAAGAGTATCAAATTTGCATATTTTTTAGCTTGTTAAGTTGGTTAAATTTGATTTTTTTAATTTCTCCACTTAAATTCATCAATTTTTTAAACATAAAAATAAAAATTTCAAAAAAATGGAAAATTTGTGAAAAAAAATATTAAACCTGCATTTTTTGTTAAGTGTGAAATTTTTTTTAAAATTTCTTCACCCAAATTTATCCGTTTTTTAAAACATAAAAATAAAAGTTTCAAAAAAATTAGAAAATTTGGAAAAAAGGCAGTAAGTTTGCATATTTTTGGCCTGTAAAGTTGGTTAAATATGAAATTATTTTTTTGAAATTTTTTCACCTTAATTTATTCATTTTTTAAAACATAAAACACAAAGTTAAAAAAATTGCAAAAAAATTAAATTTGCATATTTTTCAGCTTGTAAAGTTGGTTAGATTTGAATTTTTTTAAATTTTTTTTCACCCAAATTTAGCCATCTTTTTCAAAGATAAAAATAAAAGTTTCAAAAAGATGGAAAATTTCTAAAAAAAAGAATCTAATTTGCATATTTTTGGCTTGTAAAAATCGTTAAATTTGATTTTTTCAATTTTTTCACTTAAATTTATCCATTTTTTCAAAGATAAAAATAAAAGTTTCAAAAAATGGAAAATTTGTAAAGAAGGAAAAATGCATTTTTTGAGCAAAAAAAATGCAAGGTTTTACCAGAAAAATGCGCATTTTCGGCGAAAAATTCGAATCTTTAGTTACAAAGTGCAAAATTTTAGCTGAAAAATCCAAATTTTCGCCTGAAAAATGCAAATTTTGAGTAGAAAAGTAAAAAATTTTCGGCTTGAAAAGTTGGTTAAATTCGGAATTTTTTTTTTACTTTTTTCTCCCAAATTTATCCGTTCTTTGAAACATAAAAATTAAAAGTTTAAAAATTTTGAAAAAAAAATTAAATTTGCATATTTTTTTAGCTCCTTAGTTTCAAATTGGGCGTCCAGGAACCGGTCAAAAATTTTCAGGATTTAAAATCCAAAGTCGGCAAAACCGATCCGGAAATGTTGTCGGCTATTGGCTCGTTTTTTCCAAAAACCTCCTACACCATTCGTTCATTGGCCGAAGAAATGGGCGGAGCTTTCCAAACGGACCAATGGCTGAACGACGCTCGCCTTAGACTAAAAATCGATACAAACTCCGCCTTAGGTTACTGTAGATTTTTTTCTAAAAAATCAATTCCTACAGTATACTAGGATAATCAAGTTCAAACTTTTGTAGATTTTCCCTTCAATTTGAAAGAACGAGCCAAACACGTTTTCTACGAAAATGAACGGGTGGCGAAATTTTTGGAAATTTGTACGAAAAAGTCCGACGGAAAGTTCGACGTTTCCGCCGACGGAAAATCCGACGATTTACTAAAATCGTTAGGCTTCCTTATGGACGAAAGTCACAAAAGTTGCGGATTTTTGTACGATTGTAGTTGTAAAGAATTGGACGTTTTACAACAAGCTATAAAGTATGCAAATTTTTAGCTAGAAAATATGCAATTTTTGGGCGAAAAATGATAATTTTTAGCAAAAAATGAGCATATTTTCGGCCAAAAGGGAAAATTTCCATTGAAAACTATGCAAATTTCTAAGGAAAAATGCAAATTTTCGTTGCAAAAACGCTTTTTTCCCTCAAAAAAAAATTCTAATTTCAGGAAAGAAATGAAAACCTTCACCAGAAAATGCTAATTTTAAGCGAAAAATGAAAATTTTCACCAAAAAAAATGTACAAATTTTTAGCAGAAATGTGCCGATTTTTTCCGTAATTTGCAAGTTTTCAGCAAAAAATTGGCAGAAAAATATGCAAACTTTGAGCCAGAAAATGCAAATTCTCAGCCAGAAATCAAATTTTTTTTGCATAAAAATGCCAATTTTAAGCAAAATTTACGTAAATATGAAAAAACTTCCGAAAAAAATGCTTATTTTCAAAAAAAATTATGTGAATTTTTAGGGAAAAATGCAAACTTTGAGCCAGAAAAATCAAATTCTCAGCCAAAAATCAAATTTTTTTTGCATAAAAATGCCAATTTTAAGCAAAATTTACGTAAATATGAAAAAACTTCCGAAAAAAATGCTTATTTTCAAAAAAAATTATGTGAATTTTTAGGGAAAAATGCAAACTTTGAGCCAGAAAAATCAAATTCTCAGCCAAAAATCAAATTTTTTTTGCATAAAAATGCCAATTTTAAGCAAAATTTACGTAAATATGAAAAAACTTCCGAAAAAAATGCTTATTTTCAAAAAAAATTATGTGAATTTTTAGGGAAAAATGCAAACTTTGAGCCAGAAAAATCAAATTCTCAGCCAAAAATCAAATTTTTTTTGCATAAAAATGCCAATTTTAAGCAAAATTTACGTAAATATGAAAAAACTTCCGAAAAAAATGCTTATTTTCAAAAAAAATTATGTGAATTTTTAGGGAAAAATGCAAACTTTGAGCCAGAAAAATCAAATTCTCAGCCAAAAATCAAATTTTTTTTGCATAAAAATGCCAATTTTAAGCAAAATTTACGTAAATATGAAAAAACTTCCGAAAAAAATGCTTATTTTCAAAAAAAATTATGCGAATTTTTAGGGAAAAATGCAAACTTTGAGCCAGAAAATGCAAATTCTCAGCCAAAAATCAAATTTTTTTGCATAAAAATGCAAATTTTAGCCCAAAATGCCAATTTTAAGCAAAATTTACGTAAATATGAAAAAAAATTCCGAAAAAAATGCTTATTTTCAAAAAAAAAAATTATGTGAATTTTTAGGAAAAAATGCAAATTTTCAGCCGAAAATGCAAATTTTTAAGGTAAAATGAAAATGTTTAGCAAAAAGCATGCAAATTTCTAGCAAAAATTACGTAAATTGTCGGCGAAAAATGCAAATTTACAGCGGAAAATGCGAATTTCGAACGTAAAATGCAATTTAGCAGCGAAAAATTCAAAATTTTAGCAAAAAATATGCTATTTTAAGCGAAAAGTGTAGGTTTTTAGCGAAAAATTGCAAATTTTGATTTTTAAAAATGCAGATTTTTAGCAAATATGCAAGTTTTAAGCAAAAATTGCGTAAATTGTCACCGAAAAATGCAAATTTTTAGCAAAAAATGAAAAATTTTCGCTAAAAATATGCAAATTCTCAGGGAAAAGTTAAAATTTTCAGCAGAAAACTATGCAAATTTTCAACGAAAAATGCAAATTTTCAGCAAAAAATGCAAATTTTTAGCAAAGAAATCCAAATTTGTAGCAGAAATAAGAAATTTTTTGCGTAAATAGCAATTTTTTAGCAAAAAATATTGCAAGTTTTCGGCTAAAAATCCAAAATTTTCATCAAAAAATGCAAATTTTAAGCAACAAAAATGCAAATTTTGAGAAGTAGAAATTCTAAGCAAAACAGAAAAATGAAAATTTTTCGCAAAAAATTTGCATGTTCTCAGTGAAAAGTGAAAATTTTCAGCGAAAACTACGCAAATTTCTAACGAAAAATGCAATTTTTCGGGGAAAAATGCTTATTTTCAAGAAAAAATATCCAAATTTTTAGCAGAAATATGCAAATTTTACGCGGAAAATGCACATTTTTAGCAAAAAAATGTCCAAATTTTCGGCGAGAAGTCCAATTTTTTTCATAAAAATGAAAATTTTGAGCGGAAAATGCAAATTTTCTTCGAAAAATGCAAATTTTCAGCCGAAAAGTCGCAAATTTTCAGCCGAAAATGCAAATTTTTTGCAAAAAATACGCAAGTTTTTAGCAAAAAACAAATTTTCAGCGAAAAATCCAAATTCTCACCGACAAATCAATATTTTTTGGGCATAAGAATGCAAATTTTAGCGAAAAATTCAATATTTTAGCAAAAATATGCAGTTTTTCAGCAAAAAACGGTAATTTTCAACCAAAAAAATGTTAATTTTTAGTGAAAAATGCAAATTCCAACCAAAAATATCCTAATTTCAAGCGAAAAATGCAAATTTTCAGAGAAAATATGGAGATTTTCAGCGAGAAAGTCAAGTTTCATTAAAATCATTTTTTGCAAATTTTTAGTTAAAAATGGAAATTTTTGCCGAAAAAATCTAATTTTCCAATTTTCGAGCCAAAATTTTTAATTTTCTGCAAAAATGCAAAGTTCTTGGAAAATTTTTGTCACAAAATATGCAAATTTTTAGCCAAGAAATGCAATTTTTGTCCAAGGAATATGCTAATTTCTACGAAAAATATGCAAATTTTCAGCAAAATTTCACAAATTTCTACCAAAAGATGCTAGTTTTGGGCAAAAAGTATGTGAACATTTAGCGGAAGCTATGCAAATTTTTTACCGAAAAATTCAAATTTTTGCCAAAAATATGCACATTTTCAACTAAACATGCAAATTTTAGGTAGAAAGTGCAAGTTTTCAGCAATTTTACGTAAAAATGTTAATTTTTAGCAAAAGATGGAAATTTTCAGGCAAAATTTCGGAATGTTTTTAATCGAAAAACGCAAATTTCCAGCAAACTATGGAAATCTGTAGCCAAAAAAAAGCGCAAATTTTCAGAAAAAATGGGAATTTTGGCCAAAAATATGCGAATTCTCAGCGAAAAATGGAAATTTTTAGCAAAAAGTGGGCAAATTTTTAAAAAAATGCAAATTTTTAGTAGGAAAATGCACACTTTACGCGTAAATAGTCGGTTTTTAGCAAAAAATGTGCATTTTTAGAAGAAAAAATATCCGAATTTTGAGCGAGAAATGCAAATTCTCAGTTGGAAAATCAGTTTTTTTCTGCAAAAACTGCAAATTTCAGCTAATCAGTGGAAAATACAAACTTTTAGCGAAAAACTTGAAAAAATATGCAAATTTTTAACGATAAATAGAAATTCTCAGCAGAAAATTCCAGTTTTAAACGAAAAATGCAAATTTTGAGTGAAAAATATGCTAATTTTAAGCGAGAAACGCAAATTTTTATCAAAAATATGCTAATTATTAGGGCAAAATGCAAACTTTTAGCAAAAAATGTGCAATTTTTTCGAAAAATAGAAATTATCAGCAAAAATATGCAAATTTTGGACAAAATTTGCAAGCTTCCAAACAAAAATAGAAATTCTTAGCAAAAAATGCGATTTTTCAGCGGAAAAAGCAAATTCTTAACAAAAATGTGCCAATTTTGGGTAAAAATATGAATATTTTCAACGAAAAATATGCACATTTTTGGGCAAAAATAGGCAAGTTTATATCCTAAAATGTGGGAATTTTTAGTGAAAAATTCAATTTGTTGCGAAAAATGTAAATTTTCAGCAAAAAATGCTCATTTTTCATCAGAATAATGGAAATTTTTGGCAGAAAATGCCAATTTTAGCCAGAAAGTATCAAAATTTCAAGCGAACAATACAAATTTTAGGCGAAAATTGCATCTTTGTAGGGAGAAGTGCAAGTTTCATCAAAAAAATATGCTAATTTCTTGCAGGAAATGTGAATTTTTAGCAAAAAATGAAATTTTTATTAGGAAAATATGCTATTTTTTGTCAAAAATGTGCAATAGTTCAATGAAAAAAGCAAGTTTTCAACAAAATACGCGTTTGTTCGGGAAAAAATGGAAATTTTCGACAAAAAACGGCAAATTTTTAGCGAAAAACGAAAATTTTCAGCAACAAATGCACATTTTAAAAAAAAAATATCCAAATTTTCACCCAGAAATGCAAATTGTCAGTTAGAAATCTAGTTTTTGTTTGCGAAAAAATGCTAATCTTTTGCGCAAATTATGGAAATTTTTACCAAGAAATATGCAAAATTTTGCGAAAAATTCAAGTTTTTACCAAAAATGTGTAAATTTTTAGCAAAAAATGCATATTTTTATCCAAACAAAATGCAAATTTTAGGTAATGAATGCAAATTTTCAGCAATTTTACCCAAAAATGTCAATTTTTAGCAAAAGATGGAAATTTTCGGGCAAAAATTCAGAGAATGTTTTTAATCGCAAAACGAATATTTCTAGCAAACTATGGAAATCTGTAGCCAAAAAAAGTGGAAATTTTTAGCAAAAAAAGGAATTTCAGCCAAAAATATGCAAATTTTCGACAAAAAACGGCAAATTTTTAGCGAAAAATGAAAATTTTTAGCAAAAAATGCACATTTTTAGAAAAAAATATCCAAATTTTCACCGAGAAATGCAAATTGTCAGTTAGAAATCTAGTTTTTGTTTGCAAAAAAATGCTAATCTTTTGCGCAAATTATGGAAATTTTTACCTAGAAATATGCAAAATTTTTGCGAAAAATTCAAGTTTTTAGCAAAAATGTGTGAATTTTTGGCCAAAAAATACGCAAATTTTACAGCAAGAATTGGACGCTTTACAACAAGCTATAAAGTAGAAAAATGTAAAGTTCCAAAAAAAATTTTTTTTTCTTCACAGTTTACACTTTTTTCAGAACCTACGGAGCTTACGGTAGCCGTTTGACGGGCGCCGGCTGGGGCGGTTGTTTGGTTTCTTTGATCCCGGAAAAGGAAATTCCGGAAATTTTATGCAAATTAGCTCAATCTTATTATCAAAATTTAACCGAGGACGTTTTTGGAGCCAACGTTTTCGTTACGAGACCGGGCCGGGGAGCGGAAATCGTCCAACTTTAAATTTTTTTTTGACGGAATTTTCCAATATTTATTTTATTATTTTGTTATATTTTATTGGAATATGATGAATTTTATAAATTTTACACACTTTTTTGATTTTTTTAAACATTTCTAAATCTTACAGATTTTAGAAACTTTTCTAAATTTTAGAGATTTTTTAACTTTTTCAAATTTTCAGAATTTCACAATTTGCAAATTTTACAAACTTTTTTAAATTTTCAGAATTTTACAAACTTTTTTAAATTTTCAGAATTTTACAAACTTTTTTAAATTTTCAGAATTTTACAAACTTTTTTAAATTTTACAGCTTTTAGAAACTTTTCTAAATTTTAAAAATTTTCACAAACTTTTATAAATTTCTAAATTGTACAAAGTTTTATAAATTCTACAAATTTTTCTGAATTTTGTAAATTTTACAAACTTATTCAAATTTTCAGAATTTTGCAAACTTTTTTAAAATTGACGGGTTTTAGCAAGTTTTCTATTTTAAAAATTTTTCATAATTAAAAAACCGAAACAAGACCGGACAATTTTGTTGCACCCGGGCCAATACTCTCAAAGTTTTTGATATCGAAAAATGCAAATTTTTTGTGCAAAAATGCAAAAATTGTAGTTTTTAGCCAAAAAACGAATTTTTATTAAAAAATACGTAAATTTTCAGCGAAAAGTGCAAATTTTTAGCAAAAATTATGCAAACTGACAATGAAATCGCAAATTATTAGTTTGTCAGCGGAAAATCACAATTTTTGGTCAAAAATACAAATTTTTAGAGAAAAAATGAATACTTTTGGAAAAAATTATGCAAATTGACAGCAAAAGTGAAAAGATTCAGTAGAAAAATGACAATTTTCAGCCAAAATGTATATTTTCAGCGAAAACTGAAAGTTTCTAGCCAAAAATGCAAATTTTTAACGAAAAATGCAGATTTCTACTAAAATATCAAAATTTTTAACTATAAATGCAGTTCTTACCGAAAAAAAAAACAAAACTTTTGGCAAAAAATCAGAATTTTTGGCCAAAAATGCAAATTTTTAGTAGAAAAATGCAAATTATTAATAGAAAAATGAAAATTTTCAGCCAAGACTGCGCTTTTCAGCGAAAAAAGTAAATTTTCAGCAAAAAATATGGAAAATTTTCTGCGAAAAGTGCAAATTTTAGCGAAAATTGACAGCGAATAATGCCGATTTTTTGTAGAAGAATGAAAGTTTTCAGTCGAAGATGCAAATTTAAAAAAAAAATATGCAAATTTTCAGCGAGAAATGCAAAATTTTACCGAAAATTGACAACGAAAAATGAAAATTTTATGCAAAAATTATGCGAATTGATTGCAAAAAATACAAATTTTTAGTAGAAAAATGCACATTTTCATAGTAAAATGCAATTTTTTAGTGAAAAAAGAAAAAATTTCAGCGAAAAAATTGCAAACTTTCAGCGAAAAAAAACAAATTTTTGGCAGAAAACGCAAATTTCAAGCCGAAAATACGCCAATTTTTAGCGTAAAATGCTAATTTTCATCAGAAAGTAGGCAGTTTTTAACGGAAAGAAGCAAAATTTTTAACAAAAAAATTTGAAAAATTCAAATTTTTTTCATTAAATCAATTTATTAAATGAAAAACGTGCAATTTACAAGCGAAAAATGCAAATTTTTAGCAAAAAAATGTGCAAATTTTTACCATAAAATGCAAGTTTCCAAGGAAAAATGTGCATTTTACCAGCGAAAAATACAAATTTTTTCATCAAAGATACGCCAATGTTTAACGTAAAATGCAAGGTTTTAGGCAAAAATATGCAAATTTTCACCATAAAATGCAGGTTTTTAGGAAAAAATATGGAATTTACTTGCGAAAAAATGCAAATATTTTATAGAAAATACGCCGATTTTCAGCGTAAAATGCAAGTTTTTTGCAAAAATATGCAATTTTTTTTTCGAGCCGGACCTGGACCGGGTCAGGTACCCGGAGCCGGAACCGGTATTCCTAAAATTTTGGACTCGGACCCCGAACCTGAACCCGACATTTCAAAAATTTAAGAACCGGCCCTGCACCGTATATCGGGTATCCAAAACAAGACCCCATTTTGTTGGACCCAGACCCGGTATTCCTAAAACTTCTGCATCCGGACTGGGACCCGGACCTGGTATCCGGAAAAATTTCGGATCCGGACCCGGAACCGATATTCTATTTTTCCGGCAGACTTGCGGACTATATCGGCACGCAGGGCGGCGGTATGGACCAAGCGGTGTGCCTTATGGCCGAAGCAGGACGGGTGAAAATCCGCATTTTTGTTTTTTTTTTGTTTTTTTCTTTTTCTTTTATTTTACTCTTTCTTTGTTTGTTTTTTCGTTTCTCCTGCTTTCTCCTTTTTTCTCTTTTCCGTTTTATTTTTTCATTCTCATCTTTATTTTTTTTCTTTTTCTTCTTGTTTTTGTTTTGTTTATACGCTTGTTTTTTTTCTCTTTCATTTCATTTTTCTTTGTCTCTTTTTCAAAATCTGTTTCCTAGTCATATTCTTGGTTTTCTCTTTTTTTCTTTTGTTTTTCTATTCTTATCCGTTTTTTTTTTGACTTTCGTTCTTTTTTTATTTATTTTTCTACTTTCCCTGTTTTTCTTCGTCATTGTTTTTTCTCCTTCTTTTTCTTCTTGTTACTTTTATTGTTTTCTTTTTTTCACTTTCTTGATGTTTTTCTTTTTTCTTTTCCTTTGGCTCTCTTCTTTTATTGTTTTTTCATTTTTCTTGTTCTTGTTGTTTTATTTTCTTTTCTATTTCTTCTCATTTTTCAAATTATATTCTTCTGTTTTTCGGTCTATTTTCTTTTTTCTTCCTTTTTTCCTTTTTCTTTTAATTTTTTCTTTTTTTCGATTTTTTTATTATTTTCTTCCATTCTTTTATTTTCTTTTATTTCTTATTCTTTTCCGTCCTTTTCTTTTTGTTCTATTTCTTTATTTTTTATTTCTCTTTCTTCTTTTCTTTCCTATTTTCTTTCTCTTTTTTCCATTTTCTTTTTCTCTAGTTTTTTTCGTTTTCTTTTTTCTGTTGTCTGTTTTATTTTCTTTTTTGCGTTTTCCTTTTATTGTGTTTACTTTCTTCGTTTTTCTGCTTAGTTTTTTTCTGTTTTCTTCTTTTTGACTTTTTGACTTTTCTTCTTTTTTCCTGTCTTTTCCGTTTTCTTTTTCTTGTTTTATTTTTTCACTGTATTTTTTTCTGTTTCCTTTTTCCTCCATGCTTTTTTCTGTTTTTTCCTTTTCTTTTTTCTGTTTACTTCTTTTTTCTTCTTCTTCTTTTTTCTGTTTTTCGCTTTAGTTTTTTCGTTCTTCTAGAAAAATTGTCATTTCGACGATATTTTTACAAAATTACAAAACTACAGTAAACTGTTTTTTCTCAGGCGAGTTATATAACTTTCGATCCATTAACAAAAACTGACATCGATTTACCGGCCGGCGCAACGTTTCTAATTTCGAATTCTATGATCGAAAGTAACAAAGCAGCCGCTTCGTATTTCAATCAACGAGTTCTAGAATGCCGTTTGGCTTGCAAAGTTGGTTAAATTTAGAATTTTTTTCAAAATTTAACCATTTTTTAAAACATAAAAATTAAAGTTTCAAAAAAATGGAAAATTTGAAAAAAATGAATTAAATTTCCATTTTTTTGGCTTGTAAAGTTGATTAAATTTGAATTTTTTCAAATTGTTTCATTCCAAATTCATCAATTATTTGAAACATAAAAATTAAAGTTTCAAAAAAACGGGAAATTCCTAAAAAAATGAATTAAATTTCCATATTTTTTGGCTTGTAAATTTGGTTAAATTTCAAATTTTTTTTTAATTTTCTCACCCAAATTTAACTATTTTTTGGAACATAAAAATCAAAGTTTCAAAAAAATAGAAGATTTAAAAAAAATGAATTAAATTTCCATTTTTTTGGCTTGTAAATTTGGTTAAATTTCAAATTTTTTTTTAATTTTCTCACCCAAATTTAACTATTTTTTGGAACATAAAAATCAAAGTTTCGAAAAAATGGAAAATTTGAAAAAAATGAATTAAATTTCCATTTTTTTGGCTTGCAAAGATGGTTGAATTTGAAATTTTTTTAAAAATTTTTTACCCAAATTTATCCATTTTTTAAAAATTAAAAATGAAAGTTTAAAAAAAGAGGAAAATTTGTAAATAAAAGGAATTCAAATTGCATATTTTTGGCTTCTGGAGTTGATTAAATTTAGAATTTTTTTGAACTTTTCTACCAAAATTTAATTATTTTTTGAAACACAAAAATTAAAATTTCAGAAATTTGAAGAAAAAAATTAAATTTTAATATTTTTTTAAGCTCCTTAGTTTCAAATTGGGCGTCCAAGAACCGGTCAAAAATTTTCGGGATTTAAAATCCAAAGTCGGCAAAACCGATCCGGAAATGTTGTCGGCTATTGGCTCGTTTTTTCCAAAAACCTCCTACACCATTCGTTCATTGGCCGAAGAAATAGGCGGAGCTTTCCAAACGGACCAATGGCTGAACGACGCTTGCGTTGGACTAAAACTCGACACAAACTCCGCCTTAGGTTACTGTAGATTTTTTTCTAAAAAATCAATTCCTACAGTATACTAGGATAATCAAGTTCAAACTTTTGTAGATTTTCCCTTCAATTTGAAAGAACGAGCTAAACACGTTTTCTACGAAAATGAACGGGTGGCGAAATTTTTGGAAATTTGTACGAAAAAGTCCGACGGAAAGTCCGACGTTCCCGCCGACGGAAAATCCGACGATTTACTAAAATCGTTAGGCTTCCTTATGGACGAAAGTCACAAAAGTTGCGGATTTTTGTACGATTGTAGTTGTAAAGAATTGGACGCTTTACAACAAGCTATAAAGTATGCAAATTTTTAGCTAGAAAATATGCAATTTTTGGGCGAAAAATGATAATTTTTAGCGAAAAATGAGCATATTTTCGGCCAAAAGGGAAAATTTCCATTGAAAACTATGCAAATTTCTAACGAAAAATGCAAATTTTCGTTGCAAAAACGCTTTTTTCCCTCAAAAAAAAAATTCTAATTTCAAAAAAAAAATGAAAACCTTCACCAGAAAATGCTAATTTTAAGCGAAATATAAAAATTTTTACAAAAAAAATGTACAAAATTTTAGCAGAAATATGCCGATTTTTTCCGTAATTAGCAAGTTTTCAGCAAAAAATTCTCATGCTTGGCAGAAAAATATGGAAACTTTGAGCCAGAAAATGCAAATTCTCAGCCAGAAATCAAATTTTTTTTTGCATAAAAATGCCAATTTTAAGCAAAATTTACGTAAATATGAAAAAACTTCCGAAAAAAATGCTTATTTTCAAAAAAAATTATGTGAATTTTTAGGGAAAAATGCAAACTTTGAGCCAGAAAATGCAAATTCTCAGCCAAAAATCAAATTTTTTTTGCATAAAAATGCCAATTTTAAGCAAATTTTACGTAAATATGAAAAAACTTCCGAAAAAAATGCTTATTTTCAAAAAAAATTATGTGAATTTTTAGGGAAAAATGCAAACTTTGAGCCAGAAAATGCAGATTCTCAGCCAAAAATCAAATTTTTTTTTGCATAAAAATGCAAATTTTAGCCCAAAATGCCAATTTTAAGCAAAATTTACGTAAATATGAAAAAAAATTCCGAAAAAAATGCTTATTTTCAAAAAAAAAAATTATGTGAATTTTTAGGAAAAAATGCAAATTTTCAGCCGAAAATGCAAATTTTTAAGGTAAAATGAAAATGTTTAGCAAAAAGCATGCAAATTTCTAGCAAAAATTACGTAAATTGTCGGCGAAAAATGCAAATTTACAGCGGAAAATGCGAATTTCTAACGTAAAATGCAAATTAGCAGCGAAAAATTCAAAATTTTAGCAAAAAATATGCTATTTTAAGCGAAAAGTGTAGGTTTTTAGCGAAAAATTGCAAATTTTGATTTTAAAAAAATGCAAATTTTCAGCAAAAAAGGCAAATTTTAAGGCAAAAATGCAAATTTTTAGCGAAAAGTGAAAATATTTAGCAAAGAAATCCAAATTTGTAGCAGAAATAAGAAATTTTTTTGCGTAAATAGCAATTTTTTAGCAAAAAATATTGCAAGTTTTCGGCGAAAAATCCAAAATTGTCATCAAAAAATGCTAATTTTAAGCAACAAAAATGCAAATTTTGAGAAATAGAAATTCTAAGCAAAACAGAAAAATGGAAACTTTTCGCAAAAAATTTGCATGTTCTCAGTGAAAAGTGAAAATTTTCAGCGAAAACTACGCAAATTTCTAACGAAAAATGCAATTTTTCGGGGAAAAAGGCTTATTTTCAAGAAAAAATATGCAAATTTTTAACAGAAATATGCAAATTTTACGCGGAAAATGCACATTTTTAGCAAAAAAATATCCAAATTTTCGGCGAGAATCTAATTTTTTGCATAAAAATGAAAATTTTAATCAAAAATGTGCGAACTTTAAGCGGAAAATGCAAATTTTCTTCGAAAAATGCAAATTTTCAGCCGAAAAGTCGCAAATTTTTAGCAGAAAATGCAAATTTTTTGCAAAAAATACGCAAGTTTTTAGCAAAAAACAAATTTTCAGCGAAAAATCCAAATTCTCACCGACAAATCAATATTTTTTTGGCATAAGAATGCAAATTTTAGCGAAAAATTCAATATTTTAGCAAAAATATGCAGTTTTTCAGCAAAAAACGGTAATTTTCAACCAAAAAAATGTTAATTTTTAGTGAAAAATGCAAATTCCAACCAAAAATATCCTGATTTCAAGCGAAAAATGCAAATTTTCAGAGAAAATATAGAGATTTTCAGCTAGAAACTCAAAGTTTCATTAAAATCATTTTTCGCAAATTTTTAGTTAAAAATGGAATTTTTTGCCAAAAAATCTAATTTTCCGAATTTCGAGCCAAAATTTTCAATTTTCTGCAAAAAATGCAAAGTTCTTGCAAATTTTTTATCACAAAATATGCAAATTTTTAGCCAAGAAATGCAATTTTTGTCCAGGAAATATGCTAATTTCTACGAAAAATATGCAAATTTTCAGAAAAATTTCACAAATTTCTACCAAAAGATGCTAGTTTTGAGCAAAAAATATGGGAACATTTAGCGGAAGCTATGCAAATTTTTTACCAAAAAATTGAAATTTTTGCCAAAAATATGCACATTTTCAACTAAAAATGCAAATTTTAGGTAGAAAGTGCAAGTTTTCAGCAATTTTACGCGAAAATGTTAATTTTTAGCAAAAGATGGAAATTCTCAGGCAAAAATTCGGAATGTTTTTAATTGAAAAACGCAAATTTCCAGCAAATTATGGAAATCTGTAGCCAAAAAAAGTGCAAATTTTCAGAAAAAATGGGAATTTTCAGCGAAAAATGGAAATTTTCAGCAAAAAGTGGGCAAATTTTTAAAAAAATGCAAATTTTTAGTTGGAAAATGCACACTTTTCGTGTAAATAGTCAGTTTTTAATGCAAAAAATGTGCATTTTTAGAAGAAAAAATATCCGAATTTTGAGCGAGAAATGCAAATTCTCAGTTGGAAAATCAGTTTTTTTCTGCAAAAACTGCAAATTTCAGCTAATCAGTGGAAAATACAAACTTTTAGCGAAAAACTTGAAAAAAATATGCAAATTTTTAACGATAAATAGAAATTCTCAGCAGAAAATTCCAGTTTTAAACGAAAAATGCAAATTTTGAGTGAAAAATATGCTAATTTTAAGCGAGAAACGCAAATTTTTATCAAAAATATGCTAATTATTAGGGCAAAATGCAAACTTTTAGCAAAAAATGTGCAATTTTTTCGAAAAATAGAAATTATCAGCAAAAATATGCAAATTTTGGACAAAATTTGCAAGCTTCCAAACAAAAATAGAAATTCTTAGCAAAAAAATGCGATTTCTCAGCGGAAAAAGCAAATTCTTAGCAAAAATGTGCCAATTTTGGGTAAAAATATGAACATTTTCAACGAAAAATATGCAAATTTTTGGCTAAAAATTCAAATTTCGGGCAGAAGTATGCAAATTTTTGGCAAAAATGAGCAAGTTTATATCCTAAAATGTGGGAATTTTTAGTGAAAAATTCAATTTGTTGCGAAAAATGTAAATTTTTAGCAAAAAATGCTCATTTTTCATCAGAATAATGGAAATTTTTGGCAGAAAATGCCAATTTTAGCCAGAAAATATCAAAATTTCAAGCGAACAATACAAATTTTAGGCGAAAATTGCATGTTTGTAAGGAGAAGTGCAAGTTTCATCAAAAAAATATGCAATTTTTTTGCAGGAAATGTGAATTTTTAGCAAAAAATGAAATTTTTATTAGGAAAATATGCTATTTTTTGTCAAAAATGTGCAATAGTTCAGTGAAAAAAATCAAGTTTCCAACAAAATACGCGTTTGTTCAGGAAAAAGTGGAAATTTTCGACAAAAAACGGCAAATTTTTAGTGAAAAATGAAAATTTTTAGCAAAAAATGCACATTTTTAGAAAAAAATATCCAAATTTTCTCCGAGAAATGCAAATTGTCAGTTAGAAATCTAGTTTTTGTTTGCGAAAACATGCTAATTTTTTTGCGCAAATTATGGAAATTTTTACCTAGAAATATGCAAAATTTTGCGAAAAATTCAAGTTTCTAGCAAAAATGTGTGAATTTTTGGCTAAAAAATACGCAAATTTTACAGCAAGAATTGGACGCTTTACAACAAGCTATAAAGTAGAAAAATGTAAAGTTGCAAAAAAGCTTTTTTTCTTTACAGTTTACACTTTTTTCAGAACCTACGGAGCTTACGGTAGCCGTTTGACGGGCGCCGGCTGGGGCGGTTGTTTGGTTTCTTTGATCCCGGAAAAGGAAATTCCGGAAATTTTATGCAAATTAGGTCAATCTTATTATCAAAATTTAACCGAGGACGTTTTTGGAGCCAACGTTTTTGTTACGAGACCGGGCCGGGGAGCGGAAATCGTCGAATTTTAAATTTTTTTTGACGGAATTTTCTAATATTTATTTTATTATTTTGTTATATTTTATTGGAATATGATGAATTTTATAAATTTTACACACTTTTTAGATTTTTCCTAAACATTTCTAAATCTTACAGATTTTAGAAACTTTTCTGAATTTTCGAAATTTTTTAACTTTTTCAATTTTACAACTCTTTCAAATTTTTAGAATTTTACAATTTGCAAATTTTACAAACTTTTTTAAATTTTCAGGATTTTACAAACTTTTTTAAATTTTACGGGTTTTAGCAAGTTTTCTAAATTTTAAAAATTTTCACAAACTTTTATAAATTTCTAAATTGTACAAGCTTTTATGAATTCTACAAATTTTCTGAATTTTGTAAATTTCACAAATTTTTGTAAATTCTACAAACTTTTCTGAATTTTGTAAATTTTGAAAACTTTTCTGAAATTTGCAAATTTTACAAATTTATTCAAGTTTTCAGAATTCTACCAACTTTTCTGAATTTTACAGATTTTGGAAAGTTTTCCAAATCTTAAATATTTTCACAAACATTTTATAAACTTTTTAAATTCCACAAAGTTTTATAAATTTTCTAAATGATACAAATTTTTTTGAATTTTACAAATTTCAGAAACTTTTTAAAACTTTATCAATTTCACTAACTTTTCTAAATTCTACAAATTTTGCGAAATTTTCTAAATTTCATAATTTTTCTAAAATTTACAATTTTTTCTGAATTATACAGACTCCACAAACTTCTGTTAATTTTAGAAATTTTACTAATTTTACGAACATTTCTGAAATTCACATTTTTTTCTAAACTTTCCAAATTTTACAAATTTTAAAAACTTTTCTGAATTTTGAATTTTTTACAAACTTTTATTAATTTTTCATTTTTTACAAAGTTTTTTTGTTTTTTTTTCAATTTTACAACTCTTTCAAATTTTTAGAATTTTACAATTTGCAAATTTTACAAGCTTTTTTAAATTTTCAGGATTTTACAAACTTTTTTAAATTTTACGGGTTTTAGCAAGTTTTCTAAATTTTAAAAATTTTCACAAACTTTTATAAATTTCTAAATTGTACAAATTTTTCTGAAATTTGCAAATTTGACAAACTTATTCAAATTTTCGGAATTTTGCAAACTTTTTTAAAATTGACGGGTTTTAGCAAGTTGTCTATTTTAAAAATTTTTCATAATTAAAAAACCGAAACAAGACCGGACAATTTTGTTGCACCCGGGTCCGATACTCTCAAAGTTTTTGATATCGAAAAATGCAAATTTTTTGTGCAAAAATGCAAAAATTGTAGTTTTTAGCCAAAAAACGAATTTTTATTAAAAAATACGTAAATTTTCAGCGAAAAGTGCAAATTTTTAGCAAAAATTATGCAAACTGACAATGAAATCGCAAATTATTAGTTTGTCAGCGGAAAATCACAATTTTTGGCCAAAAATTCAAATTTTTAGAGAAAAAAGGAATACTTTTGGAAAAAATTATGCAAATTGACAGCAAAAGTGAAAAGATTCAGTAGAAAAATGACAATTTTCAGCCAAAATGTATATTTTCAGCGAAAACTGAAAGTTTCTAGCCAAAAATGCAAATTTTTAACGAAAAATGCAGATTTCTACTAAAAAATCAAAATTTTCAACTATAAATGCAGTTCTTACCGAAAAAAAGCAAAACTGTTGGCAAAAAATACACAAACTTTTAGCGAAAAATTAGAATTTTTGGCCAAAAATGCAAATTTTTAGTAGAAAAATGCAAATTATTAATAGAAAAATGAAAATTTTCAGCCAAGACTGCGCTTTTCAGCGAAAAAAGTAAATTTTCAGCAAAAAATATGGAAAATTTTCTGCCAAAAAGTGCAAATTGACAGCGAATAATGCCGATTTTTTGTAGAAGAATGACAGTTTTGAGTGGAAGATGCAAATTTAAAAAAAAATATGCAAATTTTCAGCGATAAATGCAAAATTTTACCGAAAATTGGCAACAAAAAATGAAAATTTTATGCAAAAATTATGCAAATTGATTGCCAAAAATACAAATTTTTAGTAGAAAAATGCACATTTTCATAGCAAAATGCAATTTTTTAGCGAAAAAATTGCAAACTTTCAGCGAAAAAAAACAAATTTTCGGCAAAAAACGCAAATTTCAAGCCGAAAATACAAACTTTTGGGAAATATGCAAATTTTCACCATAAAATGCAGGTTTTTAGGAAAAAATATAGAATTTACTTGCAAAAAAAATGCAAATATTTTATAGAAAATACGCCGATTTTCAGCGTAAAATGCAAGCTTTTTGCAAAAATATGCAATTTTTTTTTGGAGCCGGACCTGGACCGGGTCAGGTACCCGGAGCCGGAACCGGTATTCCTAAAATTTTGGACTCGGACCCCGAACCTGAACCCGACATTTCAAAAATTTAAGAACCGGCCCTGCACCGTATATCGGGTATCCAAAACAAGACCCGACTTTGTTGGACCCAGACCCGGTATTCCTAAAAGTTCTGGATCCGGACTGGGACCCGGACCTGGTTTCCGGAAAAATTTCGGATCCGGACCCGGAACCGATATTCTATTTTTCCGGCAGACTTGCGGACTATATCGGCACGCAGGGCGGCGGTATGGACCAAGCGGTGTGCCTTATGGCCGAAGCAGGACGGGTGAAAATCCGCATTTTTGTTTTTTTTTTGTTTTTTTCTTTTTCTTTTTTTGCTTTCTTTTTTCTGTTCACTCTTCTGTTTAATTTTTTCTCTTTTGCTTTTCATACTTTTGTCTGTTTTTTATCTTTTTCTTTTTTGTTTTGTTTTTCCTTTTTGTGTCTAGTTTTTTCTTTTTTCGGCCGGCGCAACGTTTCTAATTTCGAATTCTATGATTGAAAGTAACAAAGCAGCCGCTTCGTATTTTAATCATCGAGTTCTAGAATGCCGTTTGGCTTGCAAAGTTGGTTAAATTTAGAATTTTCTTCAAATTTTTTCGTCAAAATTTATCCATTTTTTGAAACATAAAAGTGAAAGTTTCAAAAGAATGGAAAATTTGTAAAAAAAAAGGAATTAAATTTGCATATTTTTTGGATTCTAAAGTTGATTAAATTCGAAATTTTTTTTAAAAATTTTTTTACTCAAATTCATTTAAAGTTTTGAAACATAAAAATAAAAGTTTCAAAAAAATGGGAAATTTGTGAAAAAAATATTAAACCTGCATTTTTTGTTAAGTGTGAATTTTTTTTTGAAATTTTTTCACCCAAATTTAGCCTTTTATTTCAAAGATAAAAATAAAAGTTTCAAAAAGATGGGAAATTTCTAAAAAAGAAGATGTAATTTGCATATTTTTGGCTTGTAAAAATGGTTGAATTTGAAATTTTTTCGAAATTTTTTCACTCAAATTCATCAATTTTTGAAACATAAAAATAAAAGTTTCAAAAAATGGAAAATTTGTAAAGAAGGAAAAATGCATTTTTTGAGCAAAAAAATGCAAGGTTTTACCAGAAAAATGTGCATTTTCGCCGAAAAATTCGAATCTTTAGTTACAAAATGCAAAATTTTAGCTGAAAAATCCAAATTTTCGCCTGAAAAATGCAAATTTTGAGTAGAAAAAAAAAAAAATTTTCGGCTTGAAAAGTTGGTTAAATTCGGAATTTTTTTTTTACTTTTTTCTCCCAAATTTATCCGTTTTTTGAAACATATAAAAAAATTTTAAAAATTTTGAAAAAAAAATTAATTTGCAAATTTTTTAAGCTCCTTGGTTTCAAAATGGGCGTCCAGGAACCGGTCAAAAATCTCCGGGATTTGAAATCCCGAGTCGGGAAAACCGATCCGGAAATGCCGATTTCAAGCCGAAAATTGAAATTTTTGGCGAAAATATTATGCGAAAACTGTGAATTTCGAGCGAGAAAAACAAATTAACGTTATAATTTCGCAAATTTATCGAAAAAGTTTTTTTCGTCAAATAAATGTGCAAATCTTCACCAAAAAATATGAAAATTTTCACCAAAAAAAGTATATTTTTAGGAAAAATTGAAAATTTGCAGCGAAAAATTGGAAATTTTCATCTAAAAATATAGAAATTTCTAGCGAAAAATGTAAATTTTGAGCAAAAAATATCTAAATTCCAAGCGAAAAATACAAATTTTTGGCGAAAATGCAAATTTTTACCGAAAAAATGTGTAAATTCTGAACGAAAAGTGCAAATTTTCGGGTAGAAATGCTAATTTTTAGCTAAAAAATACGCAAATTTTTCAGCAAGAATTGGACGCTTTACAACAAGCTATAAAGTAGAAAAATGTAAAGTTACAAAAAAAATTTTTTTCTTCACAGTTTACACTTTTTTCAGAACCTACGGAGCTTACGGTAGCCGTTTGACGGGCGCCGGCTGGGGCGGTTGTTTGGTTTCTTTGATCCCGGAAAAGGAAATTCCGGAAATTTTATGCAAATTAGGTCAATCTTATTATCAAAATTTAACCGAGGACGTTTTTGGAGCCAACGTTTTCGTTACGAGACCGGGCCGGGGAGCGGAAATCGTCCAACTTTAAATTTTTTTTGGAACAAGATTTCTTGATATTTATTTATGTTTTATTTATGCTTTGATATTTTTATATTTATTTTATTAGAATATGATGAATTTTATAAATTTTATAAATTTCAAAAACTTTCTTCTAAATTCCACAAATTTTACAAACTTTCTCAAATTTTGCTAAATTTTACAAACTTTTCTGAATTTTAGACATTTTACAAATTTTTCTGAGTTTTCCAAAACTTTCTGAATTTTACGATTTTTTTTATTTATATTTTACAAGTTTTTCAATATTTCACAATTTTTCTAAATTTAACAAACTCTTTCAAATTTGTAGAATTTTACAAAATTTTTCAAATTTTATACATTTTAAGAACTTTTCTGGGTTTCACAAATTTCTAGAATTTTACAAACCTTTTCAAATTTCATAAAATTTTCTAATATTTATGAAATTTTCTGAATTTTACAAACTTTTTTTAATTTCAAGAATTTCACCAACTTTTCTTAGTTTTAGAAACTTTTCTGAATTTTGAGAATTTTTCAACTTTTTCAAATTTTACAACTCTTTCAAATTTCTAGAACTTTTCAGTTTTTTCAAATATTACAAAATTTCACACATTTCAAAAATTTTTCTGTATTTTACTAATTTTCAGAATTTTACAAAGTGTGAAAGTATGCAAATTTTTAGCAGAAAAATTGACAAGCTTTCAGTGAAAAATGCAACGTTTTAGCTGCAAATTGCAAATTTCTGGCGAAAAATGCAAATTTTCAGCGAAAAATTCGAATTTTAGCAGAAAATGCAAATTTTCAGTCAAAAATGCAAATTTTCAGCCAAAAATGCAAATTTCCAGCGAAAAATGCATTTTTTGAAGGAAGAAACCATTTTTAGCAAAAAGTGAACAAATTTTTAGCAGAAAAATTGGGAAACTTTCAGTGAACAATGCAAAATTTTAGCTGAAAAACGCAAATTTCGATTCAAAAATGCAAAGTTTTAGCAGGAAATTGCAAATTTTCAGCCAAGAATTCAAATTTTTAGCAGCAAAATGCAAATTTTCAGTTAAAAATGCAAATTTTCGGCAGAAAAATTCAAATTTTCGGCCAAAAATCAAATTTGTAGCAAAAAATGCATTTTTAGGCGGGGAAAATTTTTTTTTAGCAAAAAGTGTGCAAATTTTTAGCAGAAAAATGCATAATTTCAGCGAAAGATTCGGATTTTTAGCTCAAAAATTCAAATTTTAAGCGAAAGATGCAAAGTTTGAGCAGTAAAATGAAAATTTTCAGCCGAAAAATTCGCAAAATTTTAGCTGAAAAATGCAAATTTCGAGTAGAAGAATGAAAATTTTCGGGAGAAAAGTTGGCAAATATTAGTGAAAAATATAGAATTTCAGCGAAAAATGCACATTTTCAGCTGAAAAATGTAAATTTTTAGTTGAAAAATGCAAATTTTGAATAGAAAAATCAACATTTTTAGCAGAAAAATTGGCGGACTTACAGTGAAAAGTAGAAAATTTTAGCGAAAAACGAAAATTTCAAGTCAAAATTGTGCAAATTGATACCAAAAAATGCAAATTTTTAAAAATTAAAATTTTTAGCAGAAAAATTGGCAAGCTTCCAGTGGAAAATGCAAAATTTTAGCTGGAAATCGCAAATTTCCAGCGAAAAATGAATAATTTTAACGAAAAATTCAAATTTTAGCAGAAAATGCCCATTTTCAGCCAAAAATGCAAATTTTCGGCCAGAAATGAAATTTCCAGCGAAAAATGCATTTTTTGACGGAAAAAACCATTTTTAGCAAAAAGTGTGCAGATTTTTAGCCGAAAAATTGGCAAACTTTCAGTGAAAAAGGCAAAATTTTTATTTCTAGCGAAAAATGCAAATTTTCGGCCAAAAATGAAATTTCCAGCGAAAAATGCATTTTTTGACGGAAAAAAACCATTTTTGGCAAAAAGTCGGCAAATTTTTAGCAGAAAAATGCATAATTTCAGCTAAACATTTGGATTTTCAGCTCAAAAATGCAAATTTTCAGCGAAAGATGCAAAATTTGAGCAGAAAAGTGAAAGATTTCAGCGGAAAAATTCGCAAAATTTTAGCTCAAAAATGCAAATTTTGAGTAGAAGAATGAAAATTTTCGGCTGGAAAGTTGGCAAAATTTTAGTGAAAAATGGAGAATTTCAGCGAAAAATGCACATTTTCAGCTGAAAAATGTAAATTTTTAGCTGAGAAATGCAAATTTTGAGTAGCAGAAAAATTGGCAAACTTGGTCGAAATTGAGCAAATTGACATCAAAAAATGCTAATTTTAAATAGAAACATGAAAATTTTCGGGCAAAAACGCAAATATCTAGCGAAAAATTCAAATTTTAGCAGAAAATGCAAATTTTCGGCCAAAAATGCTAATTTCTAGCGAAAAATGCAGATTTTCTGGTAGAAACATGAAAATTTCGGGGAAAGATGCAAATTTTTAACAAAAAATATGCAAATTTTTTTCCCGAGTCGGACCTGGACCGGATCAGGTATTCGGAGCCAAAACAAAACCCGACCATTTCGTTGGACCCAGACCCGGTATTCCTAAACTTTAGGACCTGGAGCCGATATGGCCGAGATTTCGGACCCGGACCCAGAACTGATATTCTATTTTTGGATAGGCTCCGATAGCCGATCATTGCGCCGACTGTGAGCATTATGTCCGCAGGCAGGGCGGTGGTATGGACCAAGCGGTGTGCCTTATGGCCGAAGCTGGACGGGTAAAAATTTGATTTTTTTCCGGCCTTTTTATCTTTGTTTTTTGAATTTTTTTTTGTTTTTTCTATTGTTTTTTTTCCTTGTTCTATTTATATTTATTTTCCTTTGTTTGTTTTTTCGTTTATGTATCAAGTTCAGGGAGTTTACAACTCTAAGAGACTCTTAAAGCAGCCTGTTAGGCGGAATCACATATTTTTCGGGATGAGATTAGGTATACTGCCCCATCTAATACTGTTTTCTCTTCAGAACAAAAGCCTGCCGACAAGGTCAGGTCAATGTCGAATCAAAGGGGCAACACTCAACATCCATCGGCAATGCTGTCGGACGAGATTCGACATCTACAATTGGAGATGGCCCGGCTCATGGCCCATATTGCACAACTTATGGGTCAGCAAATGGCGCCAGCTCCTAGGAACCTCATGCCATCAACGATGCTGTTGGCACAGGTCCAAAACACTGGCAATCGCACATCAGGGGCACATTTACAGATGTGCTCCTACCATGGACGTTGCACCCACAACGACGCCAGTTGCCAAGCCCAACATCCTGACAGCGCCGGTCCTAGCAACCCGCCACCGTCAGTGCCGGCTGTTGCTATTTTTGTCGAACGAGGGCGCATCCAACTGACCAATGCGACAGACCCTGTCTGCATTGCCGAGCAATACGAGTGCACAGGGCCACGGCCTGCCCACATCGGAACCTGACAATGCCTGATGAGACTAACTTTGGTAATCCTGGTTACTCTCCTCAGGGGACAAGTGGAAATTTTTGGTGATATGCCACTCCACCTCCTAACGGGATAGGAAACCTAAATCAGCCACTCCCAGGGCAAAATAATGCCCTAAGGGCTACCGACGGTCTTCCTCACCCAGATCTGTTTGATCTGGATGATGAAGTTCTTGCTGAACACCTGGCTGATCCTTCACAACTTTGTTATCCTGTCTCTGTAATCAGTATTGGATTTTTAGTTGCTACAGTGGTTTCGGCACCCGCACTGTCGCCTGCCTTGCCGCCGCCGCCACTGAAATATGCGACGCTGGTCAATGAAAACCCGTCATCGACGCGGAAACAACTGGGGATGTCAGCGTGGTCGCATCGTATTGATCGACGGAAGGTACACCTGTTTTGCCACCCAGGGACCGCGGCCCGGAATTCCAACAGACTCCATGCTGGAGGTCGTCGGTCAAATGGAATCGATGAATCTGTTAGGTATACTGCCTTCTTTTTCTGACATTTCAGGTCTGAAAATCAGATGTCCTTATAAGTCAGCGACTTTAATGATTTCTCATTTACAGATTCCTCATCCATCGCCGATGCAATGCGGGCTGTGCGGTCAACGGATTTGGCCAAGAAATATCCGCACCTCCCATGGGCTCTACTCAAGGAGCTGTTCGAGGTTGAGGCACTTATGGCCGCCGACATGGTGCTTTCGGCACCAGCGGCGTTGCAGATATTGGGGCCCGAGATTGCTCAATGAGCACTCCAGTTCATCGCCAATGGGACTATTCGGCCCACTCCCCTGGACAAGATCCCATTGGATGGTGAGCCGTTGTCGCCGGCAGTGGACGCCGTCTGCCCCGCTGTGGAACAGGCGAGTTGCAACGCGCAGCCCACAGCAGTTGTTGCTGCGCTACCATCAACAACAATGACAGGAGCCCAAACACTGGCGGCGATTGCCCAGCAGCAACCAGTGGCTGTGGCGAAATCGCCGACCAAGGTCACCAACGCCTTTGGAGAGACGTTGCGTGCCCTCAACGACTACGTCAGCATCATCGAGGCGTCGCCATTCCCGACGGCAACTGCCCCGCAGACCCCGAAGATTGGCGTTCTTTGCGAAGTCCACCCATGCAGAGGCTTGGTCATCGACTTCCCCGGCGAGGAACCGATATCGTCTGATGAGGAGGACGAAGAATGAAACTACCTGACGGGTGAACACTGTGCATATAGGTGTATATTTACGCGCACCGTTTGTAAATAGCTTGTACATAATAAATTGGGCCTTTGTGACACTACTGTTCTTAGGAATGAGCTCTGCAATACATGCTACTCAGTACCAATTTTGTGGTCTTTCAAGAAGCGGTCATCCACTTGAGCTACCTCAAAAAGTTGAATGCAAGCCACCAAAATCTTCATGGAGTCCCCGGCGCATGAATGTTACAGTGTATGTTCCTATTTGTGATCCAATCACTGCTGTAGCATGGAAGTGCACTTTGCGAAACCGTAAGGTGTGCACCAACACTGGTTTTTTCGGATCTAGAGGCATTACTGCAGACGTCATTACCACTCAGCATCTAGCGCCTGCGGCTTGTATGCTAGCACATCGCACGAAGGTGTTTGGTTTACAAAAGCTTGTGGAAATACCCCCTGGCTTTTATAGCACTAACCAAATGCAGGATGTGATGTACTCGTGGTGCTGCAGTGACGTCTGCAAGATGGTGACTAACCTCTTCATGGAGGAGGGACAGGTCACTTCGTGGGATGGCACTACAGCTCTAAGTACCTTAGGAGATGTAGGTGGATGCAGTCCCACTGCAGGACAGTGCACTACTCTCGATGGGGTAATTGTCTGGCCTGCAACAAACTTTACAACACAGTGTCATTATCGTCCTCAGGGCAATTACGCTGCGTCTGTGTCAGGGAACCATGTCATCATCGATGATTTACAGGTTGCCCTGAAGATACCGGGAAACTCTCGCGTCTTCCGGTTGTGTCCCGACCTTCGGTTAAACACAGTGCTGACAGATCAGGGTCTTCTTCTATGCATCCACGGAAGATTTAATATGACCCAAAGGTTGTTCGGATTGGCAAAGGACTCACGTCCTGACCCCGTCAATGCCAAACTGAACTACCTGGCTCAGCAGATCAAAGAGTCAGAAATTAACAATTTTCGGTTCATGTGGCTTGAGCTTTGCTCTCACGCTCAACGCTACCTTGATCTGACTTGGCAGTTGCTTTGTTTTGACCCTACACTAGGAGCCTGGGCATTCCTGCAAACGAATGACCTGACAGTGGAATTCATGGGTGAAGCACTGACGATATGGCCGTGTCAAAAGGTCAACGCCACTTATGTCCACTATTTGTACAAGGTGGGGGACACCTGTTCCAAGTATCTACCCGTACAGGTTGGTGGTACCCGGTGGCCCAGATCTCATTAAATTTAGGTCAAAAGTGCCGTGTGACCATCACTTCACCGGGATTTTCTGAAATTGCTCGGGCTGGTTTACTGTGTCTGGCATGGTCCATGTGAGCCACATTCCACTTGAACTTTTGTGGAAACAGTGCTTCAACCTCACTCACTTTGAAGCTCCTGCGCTCTTTTGCGATCAGTTGGGGATGATCCCTTCAAGTTTTCCTTTCTTTAAACAATATGTTTACAAGAATGAGCAAATTGAAGGGGTCTTACACTGGTTGGTAAACTTTACCACTGGTCTATCCCTACAACCAGATTCTCTCTATCAGGCAGTTGCAGGGGTAGGGACTGACATCAAGGCCTCTCTGGAAGGTGTTGGTCTGGCAGCTAACCATGTGATTACTGGTCAACAGCACAATCTCATACAGGGCTTACAGTCTCTTCTGAGTGGACCAGTGCAGTTGATCTTTAACACCCTCATCACCCTGGCAGTGCTGGCCGGTACAGGATATCTCATTTACATTGGGTTCTCCTATTATCTCAGCTACCACCTGCCGAAAAGACAGGTCCAGTTTGTTGGCCAATACTCTCCGTTGAACCTCCTCCGGAAAGTTCAACGTTGGGTCGGTTTTCATTACGTACAGAAGGATGTGCGGACACTGTTCAACAGGATCACTCCCTGTTTTGTGGTACTGGTTGAAGCCAAGGAAACTCCGGCTTTCCTTGACACTGGTTGTCCACGGACCATTATTAGTCAACGCCTTAACAAGGCCTTGATTAAAGAAAGTCGGAAGGTGGCGATGGCTTTCCAACAACATCACCACTTTAACCCATTAATGAGTATCAATGGGAAAGCCGTCCATACTCTCCTATGGGGACCATATGAGATCATGTTGCCTGGAACCCGTCAGCCACACACAAGAGTGGACATACATCTCCATGTGTGTGAGACTACGTCTCCTTTCTGGACACCGGTCGATCTGATTCTTGGATGGGGCTTTCTGGAACAATTCCAGAATATCAGGTTTGATTACCAACAACATGTCTGTCGGTTGAATGCGGTCGAACTGTCACTTCTCTTGACAGCGGCTGAGATTGATCAGGTCCAACCCTGATGGGAGAACACACGTTCACTATCAAGGGCCTCCAACAGGTCCGGGTCTCGATCAGGATCAAGGACTTTGTCCATTTCTCGGCCACCCTCGCAGACTTCCTCTGTTGCCTCATCAGGTGGGTCGACCAGAAGTAGTTGGACCTCTTCTAGATGGGCCAGTCGTCATTTAATGGCCAGGTCAGGGTAAAATTGACCTCGACCCCGGCCTGGAAATTCTCCAGTTACACTAGAGAAAGGCCAATTCTGCAAGCCTAGTGGTTCAGATACACCTGCATCCCCTGTACTAGAGGTGCCCCCACTCTCTGACATAGAGGTCGAACCCCTAGGAGCTACTCAGAGCTCAGGAGAGTGATCGGATCATGTACTTACTGTTCAGGTTCATCCCACTCCACGGACCAATCTGGAATCATCGGTTGGTTATGCTCTGGTAGGGTTACTCCGACGCACGGGTCTGCCAATACTGAAGCAAACCGATGCACCAGAGTCGAGTTTTGATGACTCCACACCTGACCCAGGTCATGTAGTGTCAGCCTTCTACCCCACTGAAATGAGGACCCCTCATATCAGAGTTCTCCTGAACAATTGGGTGGAAGCCAAAGCTCTGATTGATACAGGAGCAGTTTTCTCACTCCTGGATCACAAGTTGGTGGTCCAGTTACCGGACTTGGTGCTCACAGAGACTAGGGCTCGCCATATAGCAGCGAATGGGTCTTTGATTCTACTGCTAGGCGCTGCCTATGTCACAGTGACAGTGGCTGATGTCTCTGAATGGATTCAGGTCCAAATACAAGAGAACTGTTTGTCTGAACTAGTCTTGGGGACGAACTTCCTCGGACGGTTCAATTGTGTCAGTTTGAACTGGGAGAAATCTTTTCTTCAGTTCAAGGAAGTTAGGGTTCCGTGTGAGGGCCTCATCCACAATCCCCCTTCTGTACATGGCGCACTGCCCTTGGAGGAGTTGATTGTCCTTGAGCCTCGCTCACTGAGGCAATTTACTGCACCTGTACCATCATTATATGCCAACCTACCTGAGGTAGCTTTCTTTCATAAGCCCCTCCTGGGACATCAACATTGCATATATTTCGCTGGTACTATGAGTACTGTGACTAACACTCACATACCATTACAGGTAGTCAACTTGAGTACACACTCAGTGGTTCTCTACCCGCATATGACCATTGGTCATGTGCAGATGCACTCTGATCTCTAACGGGGATCAGCCGTCAAGTCAGAAACCATCCTTGATCGAAAGTGGGTCGAGACTAATGCTGTGATATCCCCTGATATCTCCTCACAGGACAGGACAGCATTACTTGACGTACTGGTCGCTTACACTGACCTCTATGCTATTGATGAGAAGGACACAGGTTCCACTGACCTCATGCACCACAAGATCAGCACGGGTGATGCTCGCCCAGTCCGCGGTTTCCCTTACTGCACGGCCCCCAAGGAAAAGGTCCTCATAATACAGGAAGTCAAAGCGCTCCAGGAAAAAGGTATTATTCGGCCTAGCACATCACCGTGGGCTATGAATACCGTCCTGGTGCGCAAGAAAAATGGGTCATGCGGGATGTGTGTTGCCTTTTGTGGTCTTAACGAGGTCACGAAAAAGGATGTCTATCCTCTCCCATGGATTGATGACATCCTCGACACACTCAAGGGTATGAAGTACCTCACAACCCTTGATCAGGCTAACACCTACTGGTCTATACCTACTGCTGAGGCAGACATGGAATAGACGGCATTTAATATGCCTATTTGACTTTAGGAGTTCAACTATCTGCCTTTTGGTCCTTGCAAGGCCCCTGGCATGTTCCAACATCTCATGGACCTGCTCCTTAAGGGAATAGAGTGGCATACAGCGACCTATCTCAATGACATCTTGGTGTTCGGGAACTCTCACACCCAGATGCTTGAGGGCCTGATGGATGTGTTCTCGCATCTCCATCAGGGTGGAATGGAGCTCATACTGAGCAAGTGCAAGTTTTTGTACTCCGAGGTGGAATATCTAGGTTACCGCATCTCAGAGAACAGTCTAGAACTGGATAAAGTCAAACTGGCCGCCATCCAGAATCTACCCATTCACAAAACGCCAAGGACATCAAGTCCTTTCTTGGTCTCGTGGCTTATTGCAGGTGTTTCATCCCTGGTTGTGCCCGGCACAGCGAGCCGCTGACCAAGCTCCTATGGAAGGAAGTTACCTTCCTGTGGTCAAAACCTTAGCAAGCGGCATTCAACAAACTCCGAAGATTGCGGACAAACCCCCCTATTCTGTGCCATCCAGACTTTATGAAATCCTTCATCCTTCAAACCAAGGCAAGTATTTCGGGAATAGGGACAGTTCTAAGCCAGTTAGATGATGATGGACAGGACCATCCTGTCGCATACGCCAGTCATGTGTTAACAGCTGCTGAGAAAAACTACTCTATTAGGGAGTTGGAAACTCTCGCTGTTGTCCATTTCGTCAAGCACTTTCCACCTTACCTCTTTAAACATTAGGTGGTCATACAGAGTGACCATACTTCTGTCAAGGATGTGTTGGAGAAACCTAACTGGTCTGCCAGGATAGCTCGGTGGGGTCTTGTGCTCACTGAATTCAAACTGACAATTCGGCTGCAAAAAGATCAGTCAAATGGTAATGCTGATGCATTATCGCACCTACCAGATCCTAATTCCGTTGCTGGGGTGAGTATCGACAATACTCCCCTTTACAGACCCGAGGAAGAAGTTATGATGATCTCTGATGGTGCTCAGCGCCTGGCAAGATCATCTGAAATGATCACTGATGGTGTGCAGCGCCTGGCAAGATCATTTGAAATGATCACTGATGGTGTGCAGCGCCTGGCGAGATCAGAGTCTTATGCTAAGATATCACAGGATGTGCAGCACCCTAACCTTCTCGCAGCTCAATTTGAGGATCCGGATCTAGCCTCCATTCTTAGGTCACTAAAACCCTACAGTGATCAGAATAATGTTAATGGCTACCACCTGTTGGATAACATCCTTGAAAGGTGGACAGGTGAGTCCAACAAGATTGTCATTCCCTGATCCATGGTTACTACCATTATTGAGCCTCACCATAATGACATTCTAGCTGGACACTTTAGTGCTAAATTTACCGCGAGGCTTATAGCCCGGAAGTACCACTGGCCTTCCCTCAGTGCGGACGTCAAGTCCTTTTGTCAGCGGTGTGATCTTTGCCAACGGAATAAACCCGAGAGAGAAAAGACCCGAGCAGCTCTAAAACCAATCATCATTATGGAGCCCTTTCATCGAGTAGGTGTGGACTGTATGAGACCCATGACCACTAGTGAGGCTGGCAACTATTTTATTGTAGTCTTTATCAATTACTTTACCAAATGGGTTGAGGCTTTCGCTACTCTGGATATCACTGTGCAAGCCATAGCACGCCTTTTTGTTACACAAATTGTCTGCAGACATAGGGCACTGCAGATTCTTCAGTCTGACCATGGTACTGATTTCACATCAAAACTGATGACAGAAATCACTGCCATCTGTTCAACTAAGAAAATCCACTCTACTGCTTATCACCCGATGACAAAGGGCAAAGTGGAAAGAGCTAATCAAATGCTACACGACTACGTATGTATGTCCATCAAAGTCATACTGATTGGGATGAACACCTGCCGTATTCTGTGTTTACCATCAACATTAGCATGAATGAGTCCACAGGATATTCCCCCTTTGAACTCATGTATGGTCATACGCCCATGCTACCTGTTGACGCCATGCTCTCATTCAGCCCTCTGGCCCATATCATTGATATTTCCACATATGATATGGAGGTCAAATGCCATTTCACAAACGCCTTGACCTTGATGCAGAGTGGGATTGAGAAATCACAGGCAGCTTATGCTCTGTCTTACGACTGCATGGCAGGAGATGTCTCATACAAAGTACCAAGTGCTCAAACTGCGCACTTCCAGCAGATGTGGTTTTAGGCCCAAACTGCTGCCCATTTACAATGGGCCCTATTTTGTTATGGATGTGACATATCCCAATGTCACCTTTCGGCTTGAGACAGATCAAGAAGATACTGTGCATGTCAATCAGCTTAGACACTACATATTACCTGATCAACCAAGTGTTTAAATTCATTAATTTTATGAAAATTTTATTTATTGCTTCCACTTCACAGATAGTCGAGATGGCACCTTTGTTGATTCAGTCAACAAATAGAGATTTTACACAAGATCTCGTTGACCCCCATCTTGATGCAGAGGTCTCTGACCCGTAATCAAGTAGCTCTTCTCTTCTTTTGTCGACCTTACAGACGAGGATGTCCTTTTTCAAAGGACTGCTGCGCCCCTCATGGAATACCCACTCTTGTCCCATGCTGGAGCATTAGTGGAAAGAAGAGAATGAGCAGCGATCAATGCATCTAAACTAGGGTATTGCTTCATATCACAGGCCCATCCATGCAATAGCCTGCATCTCGCCCCCAAAATGTTTCTTTTAATCCCATTATAGATCTCACAGATCAGTGCACAAATTTAACTCCATGCATTACCATATGGATCAACTGACGTCAGCAAATCCATGCATCACCAACCACACTGATCAATTGACATCAGCAACTCCACACATCATTGACACAACTCCATGAGCCACAATGCACCAAAAAACCATTTGGACCATTGACTACCCGCCGTCACATCCACTTGGACGATTGACCTCGTCGGACATGCCGCATAAACCTCGACAACACAAGGACAAGGACGCCTGTTTTCGAAGGACCGACGAATTTCGCCCAACGTCAGGTGATTCACATCATGCTTTTTTGTTATATTTTTCGCCACTTTCTGTGTTACAATCATTTATGTTAATTTTGCGTTTCGTTTTTATATTTTACATGCAATTTCTGCATGTACTTTTTGCGTTTCGTTTCTGTTTCATTTCTGCACTTTCATTTCCGTTATGATTTGTTATTTTTCTGTTGCGCATGTAGACTGCAGTATGTAACCCATTAGTTAGAATTTCCGCCAAAGATAAGCTCTCCAAGCTCATCGCTATAATTGGAGCACAATGTGCATCTCTTATCAGCAAAAACTAGCGACGTTTTGCAATGTGAAACGCCTAGTTGGAAATTCTCACTAGATGACGTTCCTATGTTAAGCATGGAGAGTGGAAACTCGCCCCAATGCTCAACGTAGTGAACTGGAAAATGTCTATGTGACCATGGGCATCTTTTGCAGTGATTTCCGCTGCAGAAGTTAGCTTGGGTGTTGTCTTAGCTCCGTCCAAGGCATACTGTAGGTTTACGGGGCCCTTTAAAAGGGCTTGTTTCTTTAGTTTTGCACTCATTTTTGGGCCTAACCATCTTCTTGCCTTTTAGCTTGCATCTCCGCGTTCATCAACGTCTTTATTTTATAAATTTGCATATTCGCCTGTGTTCACCGCCACTTTCAATAAATTCGCCTTCGGTGCCTCCCTCTTGCGTTTACGTTACCGTATTCCAACCCTAGGAGTTACCCCATCACCTTCTGGTTAGAGATTCCCTGTCGCCATCCCCCCCCCAGGAACGTTACCCTCATCGGCCAACCCCGTCGTCTCTTGGACCGGCGTACCACCCTCAAACCCGTCGCCCAGCGCCGAGTACTTTGAGAAGAGCACTAGGTGAGTCTTCTCAGGGGCTATTATTGTTGAGGGTATATTTGTGGGAATCATCCTTGAGCCAATTTTCCCTTGAGAGTACCCTCAGTTAGAACAGCCCTTGAACCCTTAAGGTCAGGGCCAAATAGGGGATTTAGGTTTACAATCGGGTCCCCTACAGTAAGCCATTCCACAAATGGTGCAGTCCCTCATTCCCAGTGAATGAGGACTAGGGATTGCCACCCCTGACCCAGCCGTGTTGTCCATTATTCTGCAGCAGAACCCTAGGACAAGGCCGAGGTACACCATAGGTTTTCCCGTAGTAGTACCAGCTGGGTTAGGTTCCCGAACTGAATACCTTACGGAGCCACCCAAGGGGGTCACAGCATGTCACCTACAGTGTCATGGCCGTATTTCCTATGGGATATGGTATGGGTTTTCCCATCAATGTGACTGATCACCTATTCGTTTAATGTGACATGGCCCCAAATTCTACTTAATGTGACACTTTTATAAATTTCTAAATTGTACAAACTTTTATAAATTCTACAAACTTTTCTGAAATTTGCAAATTTTACAAACTTATTCAAATTTTCAGAATTTTACAAATCTTTTTAAATTTTAAAGGTGTTGGAAAGTTTTCTAAATTTTAAAAATTTTCACAAACTTTTATAAATTTCTAAATTATACATACTTTTATAAATTCTACAAATTTTTCCGAATTTTCTAAACTTTTCAAACTTTTGTAAATTCTACAAACTTTTCTGAAATTTGTAAATTTCACAAACTTTTGTAAATTGTACAAACTTTTGTGAAATTTGTAAATTTTACAAACTTTTATAAATTCTACAAACTTTTCTGAAATTTGCAAATTTTACAAATTTATTCAAGTTTTCAGAATTTTACAAAGTTTTCAGAATTTTACAAACTTTTCTGAATTTTACAGCTTTTAGAAAGTTTTCCAAATCTTAAAAATTTTCACAAACTTTTATAAATTTTGTAAATTTCACAAAGTTTTATAAATTTTCTAAATGTTACAAATTTTTCTGAATTTTACAAATTTTAGAAACTTTTAAAAATTTTAACAATTTCGCTAACTTTTCTGAATTCTAAAAATTTTGCGAAATTTTCTAAATTTCATAATTTTCCTAAAATTTACAATTTTTTCTGAATTATACAGACTCCACAAACTTTTGTTAATTTTAGAAATTTTACTAATTTTACGAACATTTCTGAAATTCACATTTTTTTCTAAACTTTCCAAATTTTACGAATTCTAAAAACGTTTCTGAATTTTGGATTTTTCACAAACTTTTATTAATTTTCATTTTTTACAAAGTTTTTTTGTTATTTTACAAATTTTAGTTTTCTAGATTTCAAATGTTATCAATTTTTGAAACTTCTCCAAAACTTAAAAAATTTTCTCAAATTTTACAAACTTTTCTAAAAATTCCAAATTTTACAAATTTTAGAAATTTTTCTTAATTTCTGAAATTTATCTGAATTTTCAAAAGCTTTCTAAATTTTACAAACTTTTCAAAACTTCCCAATTTTTCCCTGGAAAGAGCAAAAAAAATTCTCGAATTTTCCTAAAAATATTATGGAAAGCCTTCAAATTTTATTATAAAATCATGGAAAATTCCGAAATTTTTCCTCAAAAATAATGAAAAATTGTTAAATTTCCCTGAAATAGCATGAAAAATTCTCAAATTTTCAACAACAAAAAAAGATTAAAAATCATCGAATTTTGCTAAAAAGCATTAAAAACCAAAAATTTGCCATAAAAGGTCATGAAAAATTGTCAAATTTCGCTGAAAAATAATCGGTAATGCTTGAAATTCGGTTAACAAACATGAAAAATCGTGGATAATTTCGGAATTTCACTCAAAAAAATTGAAAATTGTCATTTTTCCCTAAAAAAGCATCAAAATTGTAAAATATTCCAAAAAATCGTAAAATTTTCCAAAAAAGTTTAAAAAGACCAAAAATTTCCTGAAAAAAATCCTGAAAACTTGTCAGATTTCCCCAAAAAAATAAAGCTCCTCAAATTTTCTAAAGAAAGTTACGAAAAATCCTGAAATTTTCCAAAAGAAGTATCAAAAAGCACAAAAAAAGCATAAAAAATTGAGAGAAATAGAAAAAAAATTAAAAATCACAAACAAATAGACCATAAGAAGAGGAAAACAATAAAAAACAAAAATTTTATGAATTTTACCAACTTTTTTAAATTTTGAGAATTTTACCAAATTTTCTAAATTATACAATTTTTTCTAAATTTTACAAACTTTTTTGAAATTTTAAGAATTTTACAAGCTTTTCCAAATCTTACACAATTTATTTATTTTTCTAAACCTTACAAGCTTTTCTAAATTTTACAGATTTTAGAAACTTTTCTAACTTTCATAAATTTTACAAATTTTTAGAAACTTGTCTGCATTTTACAAAATTTTTAAAATTCTCCAAATTTTACAAACATTTTTAAATTTTAACAATTTTACCAATTTTTCTAAATTATACAAACTTTTCAAATTTTTAGAATTTTACAAACTTTTTCAAATTTTCAGAATTTTACAAGGTTTTCGAAATCTTATACATTTTATAAATTTTACAAACTTTTGTAAATTTTACAAAAATTTTAAAATTCTTAAAGTTTTACAATCTCTTCTAAATTTTGCAGGTTTTAGAAACTTTTATAAATTTCATGAATTTTACAAGTTTTTACAAACTATCGCTTTATTATTCTGTTATACGTTATCGGAATATGATGAATTTTCTAAATTTTACAAATTTTACAAACTTTTCAATTTTTCCGAATTTTTAGAATTTTACAGAATTCACAAAATTTTTTAAATTTTCTAAAGTTTTCTAAATCTTACAGACTTTTCTGAATTTTGTAAGTTTTTTAACTTTTTCAAATTTTTACAATTTTACAAACTTCTAAATTTTAAAAATTTTACAAACTTCTCTAAATTCTAAAAAATGTTCAACGTTTTACAAATTTTACAACTTTTTCTAATTTTAAGAATTTTTCAAACAATTCTAAATCTTACAAATTTTACAAACTTTTCTGAATTTTATAGAATTTTCTCAATTTTCCAATTAAGGACTTTTTCAAATTTTTAGAATTCTGCAAACTTTTATAAGTCTTACAAATTTTACAAACCTCTTCAAATTTTCAGAATTTTATCAACTTTTCTAAATTGTACATATTTTAGAAACTTTTCTAAATTTTACAACCAATTCTGAATTTCATAAAATTTTCTGCATTTTACAAATTCTACGACTATTTCGAATTTTTTGAATTCTGCAAACTTTTCTAAATTCTGCAGATTTTACAAACTTTTCTAAATTTTACAACCAATTCTGAATTTCATAAAATTTTCTACATTTTACAAATTTTGCAACTATTTCGAATTTTTAGAATTCTGCAAACTTTTCTAAATTCTGCAGATTTTACAAACTTTTCTAAATTTTACAACCAATTCTGAATTTCATAAAATTTTCTGCATTTTACAAATTCTACAACTATTTCTAATTTTTAGAATTTTTCAAACTTTTCTAAATCTTACAAATTTTACAAACTTTTCTGAGTTTTAGAGAATTTTCTCAATTTTCCAATTAAGGACTTTTTCAAATTTTTAGAATTCTGCAAACTTTTATAAGTCTCACAAATTTTACAAACCTCTTCAAATTTTCAGAATTTTATCAACTTTTCTAAATTGTACATATTTTAGAAACTTTTCTAAATTTTACAACCAATTCTGAATTTCATAAAATTTTCTACATTTTACAAATTTTGCAACTATTTCGAATTTTTTGAATTCTGCAAACTTTTCTAAATTCTGCAGATTTTACAAACTTTTCTAAATTTTACAACCAATTCTGAATTTCATAAAATTTTCTGCATTTTACAAATTCTACAACTATTTCGAATTTTTAGAATTCTGCAAACTTTTGTAAATTGTACAGATTTTTTGGAATGTTAGATTCGAGTAGTCATTTTTATCACTTCATATGTTTTGTCAATTTTTAGGAATTGACTCACATGTTTGAATATTTGCTCGACAGGATTATCAATACTCAGTGTGTACTGTACGTCGACATGAAATCGCGGAATCATTTTTATTCTAGGAAAAAAGTTTTGAAAAATGTGGAAAAAATTTCCGTGATCGATGGCCACCTATCGAGAAAAAAAATTTTGGGCGTTCATTCTAGCAAATTTCCTTCAAAATGGGGCTGGCGAAAAACCAATTTTTCAGAATTTCGGATTTTCTTGAGCATTTTTTTTAATGTTGTTTTTTTGCATTTTTTCGAAATTTAAATTTACAGTTAAAACTTCAAAAAACTATAAAACGCTTCTTGAAATCACCCAAAAAATGTCGTTCGTAAATTTGAACAATTCAAAAAAACGGAAGATTTTTGAAAAATGTCGATAAATAGAAAAAACCGCTATTCGTCTAAGCTCAAAATTTCAATAAATTTGCGATTCTTTTTTTTATAAATTCGAAAGTCTTGCATTCAATTCTTGAGAAATACGTTTTGTCTCAACATGTTTTCGTCGAAATTTTGAAAACAATTGCTGTCCGAAAAATCATTAAGCAGATCTCGAAAAAGCGAGTAGCAAAAAGCCCAAAAAACGGCAGTCGCTAGATGGACTCGAGTCCATTTAGCCAAAACTCGCAAAATGGCTAAATGGACTCGGGTCCATCTAGCCACTGCCCCCAAAAAACCACTTCGGCTAATGTCTTGATGTTTTTGATCATTTTTTAGTTCTTCGTTTAAATTTTATGTAAATTCGTTTGAGTTTTTGCAGCTTGAAGACGGTTTTTAGACGCTTAAAAATGCAAATTTTTGTCTAAAATTTCAGATTTTTACCCAAAGAAATATAACAAAATTTTTAGCGGGAAATGCAAAATTAAGCGAGAAATGCAAATTTTTATCAGAAATATCGGAATCTTGAGCAGAAAATGCGATTTTTTTTCAGCGAAAAAAACGAATTTATAGCAAAAGGTAGAATTTCTGCAAATTTTCAGTCAAGAATATAGAAATTCTCAGCGGAAATTGCAAATTTTTAGCCGAATGATATGCCAATTTCCAGGAAAAAATGTAGGTTCTTAGGCAAAAAATATGCAAATACTTAGCCAAATCGCGATTTTCAGCAAAGATCATCTAAATTTTCATTCAAAATGCAAATTTTTAGTAGAAAAATTCAAAATTTTCCAGCGAAAAATGCAAATTTAGCGAAGAATATTAAATTTTTAGCGGAAAATGGAAGTTTTTAGCCAAAATTATGCGAATTTTCAGCGAAAAAATGCAACTTTTCAGCGGAAAACAAATTTTTTTAAAGCGAAAAATGCACATTTTAGCTGGAAAATTTGCTAGTTTTTAGCGGAAAAAACAAATTTTCAGCGAAAAATGCAATTTTTAGCCAAAAAAAGTATGAAAATTTCTAGCGAGAAATGAAAATTTCAAAGAAAAAATATGCAAATTTTTCCGTCTTTCTCTAAACTTAATTTTTTTAGCGCCGAAATTAATTTTAAAAATTAATTTTATCGTTTATATATGCATCAATTGAAAAAACTTTACATTATGAGCGAAGAACAAAATTTAGCGAAAATTCCGCAAATTCTTAGCCAAAATATTGGATTTTAAGCGAAATATGTATGGAAACTTTTAGCTGAAAATGAAAATTTCCACTAAAAAAAGCAAATTTTTAGCAAAAAATATGGGATGTTTAGCAAAAAATATGGAAATTTTCAGCGGAAAATGTAAGTTCTCAGGAAAAAATAGTACAATTTCAGGGAAAAATGCAGTTTCTTAGGAAAAACGTTTGAATTTTCAGCGAAAATATGAAATTTTGCCAATTTTTTTTGCGAAAAATCTGTATTTCTACTAAAAATTTGCATATTTTCGGCTGGAAATTTGTTTTTTTTCCGCTCTAAATTCCCAAATTTTTTGCGAAAATTGTAAACTCTTAGCAAAAAATATGCAAAATTTTTACGAAAAATAGGAAATCTTTGCAAAAAAATGCAAATTCTAAGCGGAAAATGTACATTTTTTAGCCAAAAAAGAAATAATTTCCAAAAAATGCATATTCTTATTTTTAAAGAAAAATGCTAATTTTCATGGAAAAAGGCTTATTTTCAGCGAAAAAATATGCAAATTTTTAGAAAAAAATTCAAATTTTTAGCGAATAATTTTTGGCAAAAGATATGTAAATTTTTAGCAAAAATTCAAATTTTTAGCGGGAACCGCAAGTTTTGTGCAAAAATATGCAATTTTTAGCGAAAAATGCAAATTTTCAACAAAAAAAACTTTTTTTCCCTAAAATATTCAAAATTTTAGCAAAAATATAGAAATTTTCAGCTAAAATGGAAATTTTTGGCGAAAGATATGCGAATTTTTAGCGAAATATGCAAATTTTGAGCGGATAAAAGCAAATTTCTAGCCAAAAATGGAAATTTTACTCAAAAACATGCAAGTTTCCAGCGGAAACTGAGAATTTTCAGGAAAAAATGCAATTTTTAGCCAAAAATGCGAATTTTTAGCAAAAAATGCCCAAATTTTCAGCGGAAAATGTGTAGTTTTTCAGGTGAAAGTTCAAATTTTTATCGAAAAATGCAATTTTTAGCCAAAAAAAATGCAAATTTCTACCAGAAAATTTGCAAGTTTTTAGCGGAAAAAAAACAAATTTTTAGAGAAAAATGCAATTTTTAGGATAAAAAATTTTTAAAATATAAATTTTAATTTTTTAGCGCCAAAATTAAATTTCAATATACCCGTTGGTACATATTATATGAATCAATTGAAAAAACTTTACATAATGAGCGAACAACATCAAAATCCGTCGACGTCGACGTCGCAGAAAAAAATTTCCGTTCCGTCGTCGTCGTCGGCGGATGACGACGACGACGACGAACGTTTACGTCGTTTGTTGGCCGTTTGCGAAGAAATGTCGACGACGTCGACGTTGACGACGGACGACGTCGGCGGAACATCGGCGCGGAAATTGACGACGACAACGTCCGACGTTTTGACGTTCGAAAAATTGGACGAAGACGGGACGTCGACGACGGCCGACGACGATAACGATTTGAAACAAATTAAAGCCGTCGTATCGAAATGTATACAAGAATCGATTTTGGCTATCGAAATTGAACAAAATGATGGATCAATTTTGGATAATGAAAAAAATGAGGTAAAAAAAACAAAAAATAAAAAAACAAAAAAATTTAAAAAAAAATTTTCTTCAGTTTTTATTTTCTCTTTTTGTTCGATGTTTGTTTGGTTTTTGAGTATTTTTTCTACTTTTTTGTTATTTTTTTCTACTTTTTCCGTTTTTTTCGCTTTTTATTGATCTTTTTATGTTTTTACTTATTTTTTTAAATTTTGTATGGTTTTTGACTATTTTTGTACTTTTCTTCTTTTTTTCTACCTTTTTCCGTGCATTTTTGCTCTTTATTGATTTTTTTATGTTTTTACTTTCTTTTTTTTGTTTTTTGGTTGATGTTTGTATGGTTTTTGACTATTTTTCCACTTTTTTCCGTGTTTTTTACTTTTTGTTGATTTTTTCCTGGTTTTATTTGTTTTTTGTTTGATGTTGGTATGGTTTGTGACCTTTTTTCTACTTTTTTGTTCTTTTTTTTACTTTTTTGCGTGTTTTTTGTCTTTTTGTTGATTTTTCTTGTGTTTTTCCTTTCTTGTTGTTTTCAGTTTTTTCTATTTGTTTGATTTTGGCCATCGAAATAGAACAAAATGATAATGAGAAAAATAAGATAAAAGAAATAAAAACGAAAAAATAAAAAATTTTTTTACCGTTTTTCTGCTTTATTTCCTGTTTTTTTTATTTTTTATTTTTCTTTTCTGTTTTTTACGCGCTAGTTTTCTTTAAATTTTTTTTTATTTCTTGTTTTTGTTGTTCGTTTGGCTATTTGCTACTTTTTCATTCGTTTTTCTGCTTTATTTATTGTTTTTTTACTTTTTTATTTTTTATTGTTTTTTTTCGCTCGATTATGTTTTTTTACTTTATTCTTTCTTTCTTTTTTTATTATTTTTTAGCTACTTTTCTTTTTTCTTTATTATTTTTTGCTTTATGTCCTGTTTTTTCGCTTTTTTAATGTTCGTTTTTTGTTTTTTCAGGCTCTATTGTCTTTTTTACTTTATTCTTTATTTCTTTCTTTTAGTATTTATTCAGCTATTTTTCTAGTTTTTTTTTTGCTTTATTTCTCGTTTTTTCGCCTGTTGTTAGTTTTTTAATGTTCTTTTTCTGTTTTTTTTTCAGGCTATTTTTTCTTTATTTCTTGTTTTCATAGCTTATTTGATTTTTTTCTTCTTTCTTCATTGTGTTTTCTGCTTCATTTATTTTTTTATTTTTATCGACTTTGTTGTTTTTTCTCTGTTTTTAGGCTATATACTTTTTTGTTTACTTTATTTTTTTGTTTTGCTCTTGTTTCTTTTTTTAAATTTTTCTAGTATTTTTTTATGGTCAATTTGGCTATTTTTATACTTTCTTCGTTCTTTTTTCTGCTTTCTTTGCTATTTTTTACTTTTCGTTTATTTTTTATTCTTTTTTCCTGTTTTTAAACTTTTTTTTCTTGTGTTTTTTTACTTTCTCGTTTGTTTCTATCCTTTATGGGCTCGTTTTTTCGGTGTTTTTTGTTTTTTATTCTTTTTCTGCTATATTTTTTCTATTTACTTTTCGTTGATTTTTTTCTTGTTTTTTTCTGCTTTTTAAGCTCTTTTTTGTGTTTTTTGTTTATTTCCATGCTTTACGCGCTTGTTTCTTTACTGGTTTTAGTTTTTTTCTACTTTATTTCTTGTTTTTTTACTTTTCGTTTATTTTTTATTGTTTTTCTGTGTTTAAGCTCTATTTTTGTGTTCTTTTATTTTTTTTATTCATTTCCTGCTCTTATGGTCTATTTTCCTATTTTCCTAACTTCTTCATTCTTTTTTTCTGCTTTTTTCCTGTTATTCTTTACTTTTTGTTAAGTTTCATTTGTTTTTTTTTGTTTTTACATTGTATTTTATAGTGTTTTTTACTTTTTTTCGCTCTTAATTTTTCTCTTTATTTATAGTTTTTATGGTTTATTTGACTGTTTTTTCTCTTTTCTTAAGCTTTTTTTCTGCTTTCTTTAGTCTACTTTACTTTTTGTTTGTTTTTTATTGTTTTTTAACGTTTTTTTCGCATTTTTCTCTGTATTTTACTTTCATTTTCTTGTTTCACTCTTTTTTTACTTTTTTCTTTATTTCTTCCTTTAATGGTTTATTCAGCTATTTTTACTTTTTTCATTATTTTTTCTTTATTCCCTGGGTTTTCTGCTTTTTATTTATTTTTATTGTTTTTTCTGTGTTTGCGCTCTAATTCCTTTTTTTAAACTTTTTTCTTACTTTCTTGCTATAATGGTTTATTTAGCTCTTTTTGTAACTTCTTTGTTCTTTTTTCACCTTTATTTTTTGTTTACTTTTTGTTTTTTGTATTGTTTTTTCTGCTTTGACGCTTTATTTCCCTTTTTTTACTTTTTTCTTCATTTCTATTTTTATGATTTATTTATTTTTTTTGAACTTTTTTCTTTCTTTTTTCTGCTTTCATTTTTTGTGTTTTGTTTTTTTCTGTTTTGCTGAATTTTTTTAGAAATGTTTGCTTCATTCCTTGTTTTTTTGACTTTTTTTGGCCATTTTTCTACTTTCTTCATTCTTTTTTCGCTTCATTTCTTGTTTTTTGCTTTTTGTTCATTTTTTTATTCTGTTTTTACGCTCTTTTTTACTTTTTTCTTTTTTTCTTGTCTTTATGGTTTACTCATTTTTCTATTTTCTTCATTATTTTTTGTTTTATTTCCTGTTTTTTGTTCTTGTTTATATTTCATTGTTTTTCTTCTTTTTATGCTCTACTTTCTGTTTATCACTTTTTTTCTCTATTTTTTGTTTTTACTTTTTCTCTATTTCTTGTTTTAAGGATTTATTTGTCTATTTTTCTACTTCATTCGTTTTTCTTTGTGCTTAATTCCTTTTTTTACATTTTGTTTATTTTTTATTGCTTTTCTCTGGTTTTCACGCTATAATTTTTTTATTTTTACTTATTTCTTTATTTGTTGTTTCCGTGGTTTATTTGTTTTCCTGTTTTTTACCTTTTGTTTATTTTTTATTGTTGTTCCTGTTTTTAGTCGTTATTTTCTTCCGTTTTTTGATTTTTTTGTTTCGCTTTTTTGATTTTTTCTTTCTTTATTGTTTTTGTGGTTTATTTGCAATTTTTCCTAGTTTCTTTATTCTTTTTTTCCGCTTTATTTCGTTTTTTTTTACTTTTTGTCTTTTTTCTGTTCTTTTACGCTCTTTTTTCTGTTTTCTTCTTTTTATATTCCGCTTTTATTTCTTGTTTTTATGGCTTTTGGCCAGTTTTTATACTTTCTTCATTCTTTTTTCTGCTTTATTTCCTTTTTTATATTTATTCAGTTATTTTTTGCCTTGTTTATTTTATATTTTTTTTGTTTTTTTTTTCAAAAATTTTGTAAAATTTTCTCCTAATTTTACAAATTTTTTGTAAATTAGATTTTTTTTTGAATTTTACAAATTTTAAAATTTGAATGTAATTTTAAAATTTGAATTTTTTTCGTCAAAATGTTCAATTCTGGTGTGTTTTTTTAGCCGTCGAACGCCCTGAAAATCGATTCAACGACGTCGGCGCCGGCGCCAAAAACGTCAAATATCGACGACGACGACGGCGACGCCGCCGCTCACGATTACAACACGGCGTCGTCGCCCAAAAAATTGCAAATCGCTTTGAAAAACGACGACCACGACTACTTCGACGACGACGATTTGTTGAGCGGCGGCAACGACAATTTGTCGTTAAAATCGGCGACGACGTCGCACGCGTCAACGCACGCTTCGTCGACGTCAACGTCGAAAAAACGCGTTAGTAGTCGACGTTCGACAACGTTCGATGAAGATAGATTGGTCACTTTACGTATACCGATGGAAGTTTTCGGTTGGATTAGAGAAGTTTCTTATAGGTGAGGTTGTCTGTGCTAAAAATAGCCTCAATGACGTCATAATTTTTTCAATTTAAAAAAAATCAAAATTGAAAAAAATTGAAAATTTTAATTTTTTTAAATTCCAAAAAAAAAATTTCTTTGATTTTTTCTGTTCTTATTTTCTTTTTTTTTGTTTTTTTATATTTGACGTTTGTATGATTTTTGACTATTTTTCTACTTTTTCTATACTTTATCTCCGTTTTTTTTATTTTTTGTTAATTTTTTCTGTTTTTATTTCTTTTTTGCTTTTTTGTTTGAGGTTTTTATGGTTTTTGACCATTTTTCTACTTTTTCCGTTTTTTTCCTTTTTGTTGATTTTTCTGTTTTTTTTTGTTTTCTTCTATTTGATTTCTGACTATTTCTCTACTTTGTCTATACTTTTTCCGTGTTATACTTTTTGTTGATTTTTGTTTATTTCTTTTTTTGTTTTTCTTGTTTGAAGTTTTTATGCTTTTTGACCATTTTTCTACCTTTTTCCGTGTTTTTTTACTTTTTGTTGATTTTTTCTGTTTTTATTTTCTTTTTTTGTTTTTTTTCATATTTGATGTTTGTATGATTTTTGACTGTTTTTATACTTTTTCTATATTTTTTCCGTGTTTTTTACATTTTGTTGATGTTTCTCTGTTTTATTCTCCTTTTTTGTCTGATGTTTGTATCGTTGTGACTTTTTTCTATTTTTTATACTTTTCTCTGTGTTTTTTACTTTTTGTTGATTTTTCTATTTTTATTTTCTTTTATATTTGATATTTATATTGTTGTGACTATTTTTATGCTTTTTACTTCTTTTCTACTTTTTTCGTGCCTTTTATTTTTTGTTGATTTTTTTGTTTTTATTCGATTTTTGTATTGTTTTTGACTACTTTTCTTTTTTCTATAGTTTTTCTGTTTTTTTTTACTTTCTGTTGATTTTTTTGTGTTTTTATTTTCTTTTTTTGTTTGATTTTTGTATGGTTTATGACTATTTTTCGACTTTTGTACAAAAAATTTCGTAATTAAACAGTAATTAAAAAAACAAATTTGTAAAAAAATTTCCAATGGCTGACGTCATATTTATATACATTTTTATAAAGAAATTAAAAATTCTGAAAATTTTAATTTCTAAAATTGAAAAAAAAATATCGCATGAATTTTTATTCGAAAAACATCTATGAATTTTAATGAGAAAATTTTCAAGAAACTTTGTGTAAATTTATGTTTTCCATTGCTGAAGTCATATTTACAACTTTTTTACTGAGAAAATTTAAAATTTCAAGATTTTTAATTTTTAAAAGTGGAAAATTTTGCAATTAAACAGTTTAAAATATTTTTTTTTCTAAATTGCTGACAGTTTTTTCTTAGAAAAAATTTAGAATTTCGATGATTTTTATTTTTGAAATTCAAAAATTTTACAATTAAACTGTTTTAAATGACATAATTTTCTAGAGATAATTTGAAGAACTATTTTGTTGTGAAGCTGTTTTTAAAATTGCTGACGTCATATTTAGAATTTTTTTCACCAAAAAAACCTAGAATTTCATGATTTTTAATTTTAAAATTCGAAAATTTATGAATTTTTATTTGAATGTTACATTTACACTTTTGATTGAAAATTTTTAAATTTAAAAAATTTAATTATTAAACATTCAAAATTCAATTTTAAATTACTTTCTAAAACTCATGAAAAAACTCGATATTGTATCATGAAAAATTCATGAAAAATTCATGAAAAAACTCGATAGTCTGAAATTTAAATTTTAAGGATTTGACATCGCATTTATTGTATTCAAAATTTGAAAATTGAATCTTGAAATTTGAAAAAAATCAAATTTCAATTTTTTTTTCAAATTTGCTGACGTCATATTTGATCCTGAGAGATAAAATTTGGTTTACAATCAAAATGTAAAAGACTGTTTTCGAAATTCCAAATCTGAAATTTAAATTTTAAGGATTTAAAATCGCATTATTAAATTCAAAATTTGAAAATTAAATCTTACAATTTAAAAAAAATCAAATTTCAAATTTTTTTTTAAATTTTCTGACGTCATATTTGATCCTGAGAGATAAAATTTGGTTTATAAAAAAAATTTAAAAGACTGTTTTCCGAATCAAAGTCTGAAATTTAAATTTTAAGGATTTAAAATCGCACTTTTTAAATTGAAAATTTTAACAATTTGAAAATTAAATCTTAAAATGTCGAAAAAAATTCGAATTCCAAAATTTTTTAAAATTTGCTGACGTCATATTTGATCCTGAGAGATAAAATTTGGTTTACAATCAAAATGTAAAAGACTGTTTTCCGAATTCAAAGTCTGAAATTTGAATTTTAAGGATTTAAAATTGCATTTATCAAATTCAGAATTTGAAAATTAAATCTTGAAATTTGAGAAAAAATCAATTTCAAATTTTTTTTGACGTCATATTTGATCCTGAGAGATAAAATTTGGTTTACAATCAAAATGTAAAAGACTGTTTTCCAAATTCCAAGTCTGAAATTTAAATTTTAAGGATTTAAAATCGCATTTATTAAATTCAAAATTTGGAAATTAATCTTGAAATCTAAAAAAAAAACATTCAAATTTCAAAATTTTAGAAAATTTCGAATTTCAAAATTTTTAAAAATTAAAAATTTTTTCAGAAGCGACGGCGTTACGGCCGACGTTTATTATAGATCGCCGACGATCAGTCGTAAATTTCGTTCGATGGTCGAAATTGGGAAATTTTTAGCTCAAACGAAAAGCGACGAATTAACGTTGGAACATTTTTCATTCGCTAAACAGCCGCTCCATTGTCACAACGAATTTGTCAGGCAAAGTCACGGGAAAAATGTCGAAACTTCGTCGTCGACGGCGCCGGATTTTTCGCCTTTCAAAACGCCTAAACAGGAAAAAATCCAGAGTAAAAAGTCTAAAATTAAAAGTAAGTTGGAAAAATTGAATTTTTGGGAAAAGCTGTTTGCATAATGTTTTCGGTACCAATGGAAAGATCTCGACGAGTACTATCTAACGGTGTAAATCCCGTTGTTGTAACTCAACTTTCGAAGGAGCTACATTGATTTGTAAATTTCCGTCGCTCTACAGCCACCACTGAAAATTTTCGAAATTTCCAAACAGAATTTTGCTGCATAAAATTTAAATGTTTTTGATACTAATCGATAGATCTCGACGAGTACTATCCAACGGTGTAAATCCCGTTGTTGTAACTCAACTTTCGAAGGAGCTACATTGATTTGTAAATTTCCGTCGCTCTACAGCCACCACTGAAAATTTTCGAAATTTTCAAAATAGAATGTTGCTGCATAAAATTTAAATGTTCTTGATACTAATCGATAGATCTCGACGGATACTATCCAATGGTGCAACCTCCGTTGTTGTAACTCCATTTTTGAAAGAGTTACGTCGAATTGTAAATTTCTGCCCCTCTATAGCCACCACTGAAAATTTTCGAAATTTTTAAACAGAATGTTCCTGCATAAAACTAAATGTTCTTGATACTAATCGATGGATCTCGACAAGTACTATCCAACGGTGCAAATCCCGTTGTTGTAACTCAACTTTCGAAGGAGCTAGATTGATTTGTAAATTTATGTCGCTCTACAGCCACCACTGAAAATTTTCGAAATTTTCAAACAGAATTTTGCTGCATAAAATTTAAATGTTTTTGATACTCATCCATAGATCTCGACGAGTACTATCTAAGGGTGTAAATCCCGTTGTTGTAACTCAACTTTCGAAGGAGCTACATTGATTTGTAAATTTCTGTCGCTCTACAGCCACCACTGAAAATTTTCGAAATTTTTAAACAGAATGTTGCTGCATAAAATTTAAATGTTTTTGATACTCATCGATAGATCTCGACGAGTACTATCCAATGGTGCATATCCCGTTGTTGTAACTCAACTTTCCAAGGAGCTACATTGATTTGTAAATTTCTGTCGCTCTACAGCCACCACTGAAAATTTTCGAAATTTTCAAATAGAATGTTCCTGCATAAAATTAAATGTCCTTGATACTAATCGATGGATCTCGACAAGTACTATCCAACGGTGCAAATCCCGTTGTTGTAACTCAACTTTCGAAGGAGCTAGATTGATTTGTAAATTTCTGTCGCTCTACAGCCACCACTGAAAATTTTCGAAATTTTCAAATAGAATGTTCCTGCATAAAATTAAATGTCCTTGATACTAATCGATGGATCTCGACGAGTACTATCCAATGGTGCAAATCCCGTTGTTGTAACTCCATTCTTGAAAGAAATACGTCGATTTGTAAATTTCTGCCCCTCTATAGCCACCACTGAAAATTTTCGAAATTTTTAAACAGAATTTTGCTGCATAAAATTCAAATGCTTTTGATACTAATCGATAGATCTCGACGAGTACTATCTAACGGTGTAAATCCCGTTGTTGTAACTCAACTTTCGAAGGAGCTAGATTGATTTGTAAATTTCTGTCGCTCTACAGCCACCACTGAAAATTTTCGAAATTTTTAAACAGAATGTTCCTGCATAAAATTAAATGTCCTTGATACTAATCGATGGATCTCGACAAGTACTATCCAATGGTGCAAATCCCGTTGTTGTAACTCAACTTTCGAAGGAGCTAGATTGATTTGTAAATTTCTGCCCCTCTATAGCCACCACTGAAAATTTTCGAAATTTTTAAACAGAATGTTCCTGCATAAAATTAAATGTTCTTGATACTAATCGATGGATCTCGACAAGTACTATCCAACGGTGCAAATCCCGTTGTTGTAACTCAACTTTCGAAGGAGCTAGATTGATTTGTAAATTTATGTCGCTCTACAGCCACCACTGAAAATTTTCGAAATTTTCAAACAGAATTTTGCTGCATAAAATTTAAATGTTTTTGATACTCATCGATAGATCTCGACGAGTACTATCTAAGGGTGTAAATCCCGTTGTTGTAACTCAACTTTCGAAGGAGCTACATTGATTTGTAAATTTCTGTCGCTCTACAGCCACCACTGAAAATTTTCGAAATTTTTAAACAGAATGTTGCTGCATAAAATTTAAATGTTTTTGATACTCATCGATAGATCTCGACGAGTACTATCCAATGGTGCAAATCCCGTTGTTGTAACTCAACTTTCCAAGGAGCTAGATTGATTTGTAAATTTCTGTCGCTTTACAGCCACCACTGAAAATTTTCGAAATTTTCAAATAGAATGTTCCTGCATAAAATTAAATGTCCTTGATACTAGTCGATGGATCTCGACAAGTACTATCCAATGGTGCAAATCCCGTTGTTGTAACTCAACTTTCGAAGGAGCTAGATTGATTTGTAAATTTCTGTCGCTCTACAGCCACCACTGAAAATTTTCGAAATTTTTAAACAGAATGTTCCTGCATAAAATTAAATGTCCTTGATACTAATCGATGGATCTCGACAAGTACTATCCAATGGTGCAAATCCCGTTGTTGTAACTCAACTTTCGAAGGAGCTACATTGATTTGTAAATTTCTGTCGCTCTACAGCCACCACTGAAAATTTTCGAAATTTTCAAATAGAATGTTCCTGCATAAAATTAAATGTCCTTGATACTAATCGATGGATCTCGACAAGTACTATCCAACGGTGCAAATCCCGTTGTTGTAACTCCATTCTTGAAAGAAATACGTCGATTTGTAAATTTCTGCCCCTCTATAGCCACCACTGAAAATTTTCGAAATTTTCAAACAGAATTTTGCTGCATAAAATTTAAATGCTTTTGATACTAATCGATAGATCTCGACGAGTACTATCTAACGGTGTAAATCCCGTTGTTGTAACTCAACTTTCGAAGGAGCTACATTGATTTGTAAATTTCTGTCGCTCTACAGCCACCACTGAAAATTTTCGAAATTTTCAAATAGAATGTTCCTGCATAAAATTAAATGTCCTTGATACTAATCGATGGATCTCGACAAGTACTATCCAACGGTGCAAATCCCGTTGTTGTAACTCAACTTTCGAAGGAGCTACATTGATTTGTAAATTTCTGTCGCTCTACAGCCACCACTGAAAATTTTCGGAATTTTTAAACAGAATGTTCCTGCATAAAATTAAATGTCCTTGATACTAGTCGATGGATCTCGACGAGTACTATCCAATGGTGCAAATCCCGTTGTTGTAACTCAACTTTCGAAGGAGCTAGATTGATTTGTAAATTTCTGTCGCTTTATAGCCACCACTGAAAATTTTCGAAATTTTTAAACAGAATGTTCCTGCATAAAATTAAATGTCCTTGATACTAATCGATAGATCTCGACGAGTACTATCCAACGGTGCAAATCCCGTTGTTGTAACTCAACTTTCGAAGGAGCTAGATTGATTTGTAAATTTATGTCGCTCTACAGCCACCACTGAAAATTTTCGAAATTTTCAAACAGAATGTTCCTGCATAAAATTAAATGTCCTTGATACTAATCGATAGATCTCGACGAGTACTATCTAACGGTGTAAATCCCGTTGTTGTAACTCAACTTTCGAAGGAGCTACATTGATTTGTAAATTTCTGTCGCTCTACAGCCACCACTGAAAATTTTCGAAATTTTTAAACAGAATTTTGCTGCATAAAATTAAATGTTTTTGATACTAATCGATAGATCTCGACGAGTACTATCCAACGGTGCAAATCCCGTTGTTGTAACTCAACTTTCGAAGGAGCTAGATTGATTTGTAAATTTATGTCGCTCTACAGCCACCACTGAAAATTTTCGAAATTTTCAAACAGAATTTTGCTGCATAAAATTAAATGTCCTTGATACTAATCGATAGATCTCGACGAGTACTATCTAACGGTGCAAATCCCGTTGTTGTAACTCAACTTTCGAAGGAGCTAGATTGATTTGTAAATTTCTGTCGCTCTACAGCCACCACTGAAAATTTTCGGAATTTTTAAACAGAATGTTCCTGCATAAAATTAAATGTCCTTGATACTAATCGATAGATCTCGACGAGTACTATCCAATGGTGCAAATCCCGTTGTTGTAACTCTACTTTCGAAGGAGCTAGATTGATTTGTAAATTTCTGTCGCTTTACAGCCACCACTGAAAATTTTTGAAATTTTTAAACAGAATGTTCCTGCATAAAATTAAATGTCCTTGATACTAGTCGATGGATCTCGACGAGTACTATCCAATGGTGCAAATCCCGTTGTTGTAACTCTACTTTCGAAGGAGCTAGATTGATTTGTAAATTTCTGTCGCTTTACAGCCACCACTGAAAATTTTTGAAATTTTTAAACAGAATGTTCCTGCATAAAATTAAATGTCCTTGATACTAGTCGATGGATCTCGACGAGTACTATCCAATGGTGCAAATCCCGTTGTTGTAACTCAACTTTCGAAGGAGCTAGATTGATTTGTAAATTTCTGTCGCTTTATAGCCACCACTGAAAATTTTCGAAATTTTTAAACAGAATGTTCCTGCATAAAATTAAATGTTCTTGATACTAATCGATGGATCTCGACAAGTACTATCCAACGGTGCAAATCCCGTTGTTGTAACTCAACTTTCGAAGGAGCTAGATTGATTTGTAAATTTATGTCGCTCTACAGCCACCACTGAAAATTTTCGAAATTTTCAAACAGAATTTTGCTGCATAAAATTTAAATGTTTTTGATACTAATCGATAGATCTCGACGAGTACTATCTAACGGTGTAAATCCCGTTGTTGTAACTCAACTTTCGAAGGAGCTACATTGATTTGTAAATTTCTGCCCCTCTATAGCCACCACTGAAAATTTTCGAAATTTTTAAACAGAATGTTCCTGCATAAAATTAAATGTCCTTGATACTAATCGATGGATCTCGACAAGTACTATCCAATGGTGCAAATCCCGTTGTTGTAACTCATTTTTCGAAGGAGCTAGATTGATTTGTAAATTTATGTCGCTCTACAGCCACCACTGAAAATTTTCGAAATTTTCAAACAGAATTTTGCTGCATAAAATTTAAATGCTTTTGATACTAATCGATAGATCTCGACGAGTACTATCTAACGGTGTTAATCCCGTTATTGTAACTCAACTTTCGAAGGAGCTACATTGATTTGTAAATTTCTGTCGCTCTACAGCCACCACTGAAAATTTTCGAAATTTTCAAATAGAATGTTCCTGCATAAAATTAAATGTCCTTGATACTAATCGATGGATCTCGACAAGTACTATCTAACGGTGTAAATCCCGTTGTTGTAACTCAACATTCGAAGGAGCTACATTGATTTGTAAATTTATGTCGCTCTACAGCCACCACTGAAAATTTTCGAAATTTTCAAACAGAATGTTGCTGCATAAAATTTAAATGTTTTTGATACTCATCGATAGATCTCGACGAGTACTATCCGATGGTGTAAATCCCGTTGTTTTAACTCAATTTTCGAAGGAGCTAGATTGATTTGTAAATTTATGTCGCTCTACAGCCACCATTGAAAATTTTCGAAATTTTCAAATAGAATGTTGCTGCATAAAATTTAAATGTTCTTGATACTAATCGATAGATCTCGACGGATACTATCCAATGGTGCAAATCCAGTTGTTGTAACTCAACTTTCGAAGGAGCTACATTGATTTGTAAATATCTGTTCCTCTATAGCCACCAATGCCAATTTGCGAAATTTTTAAATAGAATCTTTCTGTTTAAAATTAAATTTTCCTGATACTAATCGACAGACCTCGACGAGTACTGTATAATAGTACTTATCCTGTGGCTGTAACTCAAATTTTGGAGGAGTTTCATCGATCTGTAAAATCCAGTGCCTCTATAGCCACCATTGCTATAATTACACCGTATGCATCGAATCGAATGTTTTGATACCAATCGATAGATCTCGACATGTACTATTCAATAGTGAAAATTCTGTTGTTGTAACTCAGTTTTTGGAGGAGTTCCATCGATTTGTAAATTTCAGTCTCTTTATAGCCACCATTGCTATAATTGCACTGTCTGCACCAAATCGAATGCTTTTGGTACCAATTGATAGATCTGGAGGCGTACTATTCAATAGTGCAAGTTCTGTTGTTGTAACTTAATTTTTGAGGGATTAACATCGATTTGTGAATTTCTGTCGCTCTATAGCCACCACCGCTATAATTACACGGTCCTCACCAAATCAAATCTTTTTGACAGCAATCGATAGATCTCCACGAGTACTATGCTACAATGCTAATCCTTTCGCTGCAACTCAATTTTTTAAGGAGTTACATTGATTTGTAAATTTCTGTCGCTCTATAGCCACCACTGCTATAAACACACTGTCTGCATTAAGTCGAATGTTTTCGATACCAATCGATAGATCTCGACGAGTATTATTCATTGGTACAAATTCTGCTAGTGTAACTCAATTTGTAGAGGAAATAGATCGATTTGTAAATATAAGTCGCTCTATAGCCACTGCTTCTATAAATACACTGTCTGCATTGAATCGAATGTTTTTGATACCAATCGAAAGATCTCGACGAGAACTATTCAATGGTGCCAGTCTTATCGCTGTAACTCAATTTTTGAAGGATTTGCATCGATTTGTAAATTTCTGTCCCTGTATAGCCATCACTGGTATGATTACACTGTATGCATCAAATCGATTGGTTTTTAAAACCAATCGATAGATCTCGACGAGTACTATCCAATGGTGCTAATCCTGTTGTTGTAACTCAATTTTTGGGGGAGTTAAATCGATTTGTAAATTTCAGTCGCTTTACAGCCACCAACGTAAATTTTCATTCCGTATTGTAAACTGATCTTTTCACTTTACATTTACGCTTTTTTCAGTCGTAGATAAAAACGTTAAACTTTTGACCTCGACGCCCAAGTTGTCGCTGCCCCTGCCTACAACGACGCGTAAAGAAAAATCGCCCGCGCCGCTGACGTCGTCGTCATTGACGTCAGCAATGGTGGAAGAACAACAAACGCAAAAAATTTCTAAAGAGAAAACGTCGACGGTCGCCCCGGCCGCCAGCGCCACGGCCGTCGTCGTCGAACCGGCCCTATTTTCCGAACCGCTTCTAATCGTAAAAACGTCGTCCAAAAATAATAACAATAACGTCAACAACGGCTCGACGGCAACGGATTTGACGACGACGCCGACGCTGGCGAATAACGAAAAAAAGTTGGAAGAACCGACGAATAATGTAAGTTGTGTAAAGTTGCGGTTTTCAGATTTGGTCACTTTACACCAGCTTGCGATTTGATGTAAAGTGACCTAATCTGATGTTGAACATAAAAGTTGGAAGAAACCATTAACGATGTAAGTTGTGTAAAGAAATTGCTATTTTTTGATTTTGTCAGTTTACACCAGATTGTAATCTGATGTAAAGTGACCTAATCTGATGTAACGAAAAAAAGTTGCAACAAACGATTAACGATGCAAGTTGTGTAAAGAAGTTGCTATTTTCGCATTTGGTCACTTTACACTAGATTGTAATATGATGTAAAGTGAACTAATCTGATGGTATAGAGCTCGTCAAACCGTATGGATCCATATCGGTTTTATGGTGTAAACTGAAATTCCCTATGTAAACAGACTAACGGGGTGTAAAGTTCGGAAAACTCGACGGCGGATTTCTTAACCTTCATATATCATGTTGTAAAGTTTTCAATTGCAGCAAAAATATATCAACTGATGAGCTGAAGCGTCAAAGTCGACGAAGTAGTTGTAGAGTGTAAAGTTGCCTTTCGAATCATAGGTACAGTAAGACGCTTTAAACTAGTGTTGAGCTATAGTCCATTGGATAGAACTCGAGGAGCTCTATTCGAATCTGTTTTCAAATCAAAAATTGAAGCAATATTGATCGATTTACGGTCGAAAAATGGTATTAGGCAGTGAGGTGTAAAGTTGATGATTGCTGACGTCAAAAAAGGTAAAGTTTATCACTTTACACCAAACATAGCGATGTTATATGTCAATCGATTCGGAATGACGTCGAGGAGAAGAATCCGATGTGTAAACCGAGTTTGGTGTAAAGTGTTACCTCTTTGATTCTCTCGCTCAAAGCTCTATTGACCCATATTCGTTTTTGGTGTGAAGTGTAATTTGCTGTTTAAACTGGGTGTAAATCGCTGGACATGGAGTGTAAAATCTTCAGGACTTGTAGAAGGTATTTTTTGTATTTCAAAATGTTGTAAACTATTCGACTATTGTGTCGATCAAAATTCTGGTGTGTAAAGTCGAACTTCGAATAACAAATACAGCAAGTGTCTTCATATCCAGTCAAACTATAGTCCATTGGATAGAATTCGACGAGCTCTATTTGGATCTGTTTTCGAATCAAAAATTGGACTAATATTGATCGATTTACGATCGATAAACGGTTTTGGAGCAAAAAGTGTAAACTCGGTGATTGCTGACGTCAAAAATACAGACTCCGTCACTTTACACCAAACATAGCGATGTTATATGTCATTCGATTGGGAATGACGTCCAGGAGACGAATCCGGTGTTTAAATCGAATTTTGTGTAAAGTGTCACCCGATAAAATGTAAAAAAGTTGACCATTTTTCACTTTACACTAAAGATTTTAGATTTACACTTTTTTTAAGCAGCACGATTCGACTAATAAAGCTTTAAAGATAAAAATTAAGCAACGTTCGTCGACCAAACGTAAATTTGTGGACGACGAGGACGACGACGAATCGCCGTCGTTGTCTCAAAATCGTCGCGACGACTACGCCAAATCGTCGTCGTCGACGACGACGACGACCAGTAGTAACAGTCATAGACGATCGTCGTCGCCAAAAATCGTCGAGAATCGTCGAGAAAAAATGACGACGACTCCGCCGCCGCCGTCGAAAATGTTTAAAGCTAAAAAAAACAAATTATTCAAATCGGCTCACGTTTTATCATTGGAAAGAGATTTCAAATTAATTAAAAAAACTAAATTCGTCGACGATGGCAAAAAATTCCGATCGTCGAACGTCGGGAGAAACGTCGAAAACGTCAACGGTTTCGATAGAAAAAGAGTAATTTTAATTTTTGAATTTTAATTTAAATTTTAATTAAAAATTCAAATTTGAAATTTGAATTAATTAATTTTTTTTAATTTCACCAATTTTAATTAAGTTTTTTAATTTTAATTGACTTTTTTATTTTATTCGAGTTTTTCAATTTTAATTCGTTTATTTCATTTTAATTTAATCTTTCCAATTTATTTTGAACCTGAAAAGGATCAAGACAAAAAACGAAAACGTCAAAACTTTAGATAAGAAAAGAGTAATTTTATTTTAATTATTGAATTTAAAGATCTTTAATTTTAATTTAAAATTTAATCAGAAATTTTAATTAAGTTTTTTAATTTTAATTGACCTTTTTAATTTTATTCATTTTTTTCAATTTTGATTGGTTTATTTGATTTTGATTAATTTCGTCAATTTATTTTGAACCTGGAAATGTTAAAAAAACGAAAAACATCAACGCTTTAGATAGGAAAAGAGTAATTTCATTTTAATTTTTTGATTTAAAATTTTCGGAATTTAATTTAAATTTTAATTAGATATTTAAATTTGAAATTTGATTTAACCTAACATAATTTACAATTTTTATTCATTTAATTTTATTAATTAAATTAATCAATTTCCCCAATTTTAATTCGGTTTTTTGATTTAATTTAATTTTTTCATTTTATTCGACTTTTTCAATTTTAATTAGTTTTTTAATTTCAATTAATTCTCGCAATCAAGTTTTCTCAATTTATTTTGAACCTGAAAATGTAAAAAACGATAAAAATTTGTTTTTAATTATTTAATTTAAAATTCTTGAATTTTAATATAAATTTTAATTAAAAATTTTAGTTTAAAATTTGATTTAACCAAACATAATTTACGATTTAAATTCATTTAATTTGAATTAAGTAATTTTTATTAATTTCTCCAATTTTAATTGTTTCTTAATTTATTGACTTTTTTAATTTTATTAATTTTTTTCAATTTTAATTAGTTTTTTCGATTTTAATTTAATTTATTCAATTTATTTTGAACCTGAAAATATTTAAAAAAACGAAAAACGTCAACGCTTTAGATTAAAAAAAAGAGTAATTTTATTTTAATTTTTTAATTTTAAATTAAAAATATAAAAAAAATAAAAAAATTTAAATTAAAAATTATAATTTGAAATTTGAATTAGTTAATAATAAACAAACCGATTCCGATTCTAAGTTTTTCATTTCTTCTAGATCATCGACGATTCGGACAACGACGACGGCGAAAATTTTACCGCGCGTTCGTCGTCGAACGCAACGCCGGCTATAGAAATTTTAGAATCGCCGCCGCCGCCGCAACCGCAGCCGACGTCAGGCGCCGACGGAAAAACGACGACTACGCTGACGTCGCGTTTCGACAGAAACGCCGCCACCGATGCCGACGGAAAAACGACGACTACGCCGGCGTTGTGTCCAGGCGCGGGTAGAAACGCAGGCGCCGTTTGCGATAAACGCGGGTCGCGCGACGCCATTTGCGCCAATTGTCTGTTGGAATTTCACGTCGATTGCGCCGCCAAATTGAACGACGACGACGACGACGGCGGCGGCGGCGGAAAAATCGTGGCGTCGAACGGAACGTCGTCCAAAAACGCATATTTTCTATGCTTTTCGTGTTATACAGAGGTGAGAAACGTGATTTCTACGAGTTTTAGGCAGAAAATGAAAAAAAAACTTTAAAAAATAAAAGAAAATTAAAAAATACAATGAAAAATAGGTAAAAACAAAAAAATTGAAAAATCACAGAGAACAAAAAAAATTGAAAAGAACGATGTAGTAAATAAAAAAAAACAATAATAAATGATAAAACAAAACAAAAAAATCAAAAAATTACAAAAAAACAATAAAAAATTAAAAATGATTCAAAAAAATAAAAAAATTCCAAGAAAACAATAAAATAATTCAAAATTCCAAAAAAAAACAATTAAAAAATTGAAAAGAACGATGGAGTTAAAATAGAAAAAAACAATAATAAATGATAAAACAAAACAAACAAATCAAAAAGATTACAAAAAAACAATAAAAAATTAAAAATGATTCAAAAAAATAAAAAAATTCCAAGAAAACAATAAAATAATTCAAAATTCCAAAAAAAACAATTAAAAAATTGAAAAGAACGATGGAGTTAAAATAGAAAAAAACAATAATAAATGATAAAACAAAACAAACAAATCAAAAAGATTACAAAAAAACAATAAAAAAATAAAAATGATCCTAAAAAATAAAAAATTTCAAGAAAACAATAAAATAATTCAAAATTCCAAAAAAAAACAATTAAAAAATTGAAAAGAACGATGGAGTTAAAATAGAAAAAAACAATAATAAATGATAAACCAAAACAAACAAATCAAAAAGATTACAAAAAAACAATAAAAAATTAAAAATGATTCAAAAAAATAAAAAAATTCCAAGAAAACAATAAAATAATTCAAAATTCCAAAAAAAAAACAATTAAAAAATTGAAAATAGACAAAAAATTGGGGAAAATAATTAGAGAATCACAAAAGAGCAATGAAAAAATGGAATAAAAAGAAAAGGTATAAGAAAACAATAAAATAATTTAAAATTAGAAAAAACGAATAAAAATTGAAAAATCAATGAAAAATGGATATAACAATAAAATATGTACTACAAAGAAACAATAAAAAAATTTGAGAAAAAATTAAAAAATGGCAAGAAAATAGAAAAACAGAATAAAAAATTTAAAAAAGCCGAAAACAAGAAAACGATAAAAAATTAGAAAATTACAAAAAACGATTGAAATATCGAAAAAACAGCAATAAAATTAAAAAAACTTGAAAAAATTGAAATTTTCTGAAATCTCATTTTATGGTCTCGATTATTTCCCATATTTTTTTAATTTTTTTCTTTTGGCCTTTTTTAAATGTTGGTTTTATTTTCATTTTTTAAAATTCTGACCTTTTCTATTTTCTTATTTTTTTGAAACTTTTTCAATTTATTTTTTTTTTGTTTTTCATTATTTAAATATTGTTTTTTCAGTTTTCACTTTTTTCCAATTTTTTAAATTAATGTTTTTATATATTTTTTTTGATTGTTTTCATATTCTGGATTTTTTCATTTTTTTTATTTTTCCATTTTCTCTCAATTTTTCCAATTTGGATCATTTTGTAATATTTAATTTTTTCATCTAAAATTTTTTTTTTTATTTTTTATAAATTTTTCCGACCATTTTCTCTCTTTTTTTAGTTTTTTTCATGTCGTTCATTTTTGTTTACTTTTTTAAATTTTTTCGTTAAATTTTTTTAGTTTAAAAATTTTTTATTTTAGTTTTTTGATTTTTTTGAAATATTCCAAATTTTCTTCTTTTTTTATGTTTTTCATTTCGTCATTTTTTGATTTTTTTGATTTTTTTCTTCATTTTTTTCTCTTTTTTTCTAGTTTATATTTTTTCATTTTTTTCTTTTTCATTTTTTCAATTTTCTTCATTTTTTTAGCTGGATACGTCTTATCGTCAGAAAAACGTTTCGTCAAAAAACGCCGACGCGGACGGCGGCGATCCGGCTACAAATCGTTCCGCAAATGTCGATCATTCTTTAATCCGGGCGGTCAAAATGGCGGCGGCGGCGTCGAAAACGACGACTACGCCGGCGCCTCAAAAATCCGGCGATTTTTTCCAGCAAGCCAATTTGTATTTCGATTTGTTGAAGAAAATTTTTGCCCACCTCACCGTCGAAGATTTATTACGCGCCAGGCAGGTGTGCCGTATGTGGAACGACGTGGCCATGTTGAAACAATTTTGGGAATTGGCCCCTTTGAAAGGTATGCCCGGGATTTTGTAGGAGTAGTAATGATTTTTCGGGAAAAATGCCTCATTTTTGGACCAAAATTGAAAAAATATTGTTAAATTTACAATTTTTTGAGCTTCCTTGATTTTCACCACAAAAAGTGAAGTTTCGCATTATTTTTTTCAAAAAAAACCTTCAAATTTTCTATAATTTCAAAATTTTTAATTATTTTTTTCCAGGAAAAAATCAAATTTTTCATAATTTTTTCAAAAAAAACTTTTGAATAAAATTGAATAAATTTTACATCATTTTTCCCAAAAAAGTTTATCTATTTTTAAAATTGAACAAATTTTCCATAATTTGTTTTGGAAAAAAAGTTGGAATTTTCCATGATTTTTTCAAAAAATGTTCAAATTTTCCATAATTTTGTTTTGAAAAACGTTGAAGATTTGCATGATTTTTTTCTAAATAGTTCAAATTTTCCTTGATTTTCACCACAAAAAGTAAAATTTCGCATAATTTAAAAAAAAAAAAAACTTGAAATTTTCTGTAATTTCAAAATTTTTGATTATTTTTTTCCAGGAAAAAATCAAGTTTTTCATAATTTTTTTTTAAAAAAGTTTAAATTTTCCACCTTTTTTTGCAGAAAAGTTTTTCCATCACTTTTCCAGAAAAAAAATCGAATTTTCTATAATTTTTTTTAAAAAAGTTCAAATTTCCATGATTTTTTCTAAAAAACAATTAAATTTTCAAATTTAATTTTTTCCAGAAAAATTTTAAATTTCACCAAATTTTGCATTTTTCAAGTTGCAAAATTAAAGATTGGAGTTGTACGTCGCAATTTTTACGTGATCAAAAAATTTTCAACAAAAAACACTCAGATTTTCCATATATAACTTTTTCCAAGAAAAGTTGTAATTTTCTTTAAATTGGTCCAAATTTTGCACGATTGTTTCTTGAAAAATTTAAATTTTTCATGATTTTATTCAGAAAACAGTCGGAATTTTCTGCAAAATTTGAAGAACTTTCAATATTTTTTGCAAAATTTGAAGAACTTTCAATATTTTTTGCCAAAAAAAAGTTAAATTTTTGTAAAATTCTACAAATTTCTCATGACTTTTCTCCAAAAAAGTTCAAACTTTCCTTGATTTTTCCCATAATATTTTAAAGAGAAGATTGATTTTTTTCAAATTAAACCAATTTTTATATGATTTTTTTGCGAAAAAACGCGAAATTTCCAAATTTTGAGTAAATTTTCCATTTTTTTGCGGAAAAAGATCAAATTTTTCAAAAAAGTTGAAATTTTCTTTGATTTTTTCCGAAATAGTTTAAATTTAGCATGATTTTTCTGAAAAAAATGAAATTGTTTTATAATTGAACAAATTTTTCCTGATTTTTTGCATTTTTAAAATTGAACAAACTTTCCAGCAATTTTTCCAAAAAAAGTTTTAAATTGTTTAAAATTGAAAAAATTTTACATCATTTTTCCCAGAAAGTCCAAATTTTCCATGGATTGTTTCAAAAAAACTTTAAATTTTCCATAATTTTTTTCAAAAAAGTTCAAATTTTACACGATTTCCCTTAAAAAATGTTTAAATTTCGCATGATCTTTTCTAAAAAAAAATTCCAATTCTTCATAATTTTTTCAAAAAAGTTCACATTTCCCATAATTCTTCCCGGAAAAGTTCCAATTTTTGATGATCATTTGCAAAAAAAAGGTTAAAATTTCTAAAAAACATTCAAATTTTTCATGATTTTTCCCCGAAAAAAATCAAATTTTACATGATTTTTCGAAAAAAAAACTGAATTTTTTTTTAGAAGAATTGTACAGACTTTTCATGACTTTTTTTAAAAGTGCAAATTTTCTTCGATTTTCTCCCGAAAAGTTTAAATTTTGCCTGATTTTTCCGAGAAAAAGTTTCAAGTTTTTGAAATTCTTCAAATTTTCTGTGATTTTTTTCGAAATAACTTCCAATTTTTCGATAATAGTACAACATTTTGTGGAATTTTACACGAAGAATGTAAATTTTGTGGGATATTTTTGCAACAAATGTAATTTTTTTTAAATTGAACAAATTTTCCATAGTTTTCTTCCAAAAAGGTTCAAATTTTTCGGAAATTTTACAAAATTTTGAACAATATCACACGGAAATTATTTTCGACGTCTTCCAAAAAATTGAACAAATTTTGCGTGATTTGTTAAAAAAAAGTGAATTTTCATGTGTTTTTTAAATAAGTTCAAATTTTGCATGAGTTTTGCAAAAAATTTAAATTTTCCATGACTTTTCCAAATTTTTTGAGAATTAAACAAATTTTCTATGATCTTTTTGCAAAATAGCTCGAATTTTCCATGATTTTTCCTGAATAGTTTAAATTTTCCATAATTTCGTTTGAAAAACGTTGAAAATTTTCATAATTTTCTTTTTTTTCTTGATTTTTTGCAGAAAAGTCTAATTTTGCATGACTTTTTGAAAAAAAGTTCATATTCTATATATTTTTTCAATTCGAACAAATTTGCACGATTTTGTGGGTAAAAGTTCAAATTTTCCATGATTTTTTGCAAAAGCATTCAAATTTTCTATGATTTTTCCGGGAAAAAATTTAAATTTTCCATCATTTTCCGAAAAAACTTCAATTCTTCACTTCAGTTAAAATTTTTTTGAAATTTATTTTTAATTTTTTTTTAAAAAGCTTGAATTTCTCAAAATTTTCGTAATTTTTAGGTTGCAAAATCAAAGATTGGAGTCGTACTTCGCAATTTTACGCGATCAAAAAGTGGAAACTTTGGATTTTTTTGGACGTCTGTAAAAAGTTCAAATTCTCCATCATTTCTCTAAAAAAAGTTCAAATTTTCCATGATTTTTTCGAGAAAAAGTTTTAATTTTCCATGATTTTTTCCGAAAAAGTTCAAATTCTGCGCCATTTTTTTTTGAGAAAAAGTTCAAATTTTTTGAAATTTTTCTCTCAAAAAGTTGAAATTTTACAAAATTTTGTAATTTTTAGGTTGCAAAATCAAAGATTGGAGTCGTACTTCGCAATTTTTACGCGATCAAAAAGTGGAAACTTTGGATTTTTTCGGCGTTTAGACTTTTTAAAAAGTTCAGACTTTTTAAAAATTAAACCAATTTTCCATGATTTTTTTCAAAAAAAGGTTTAAAATTTCCACCTTTTTTGGCAGAAAAAGTTCAAATTTTTTCGAAATTTAAAAAATTTTAATTTTTTTTCACAAAAAATTCAAGTTTTTCCGAATTTTTCGAAATTTGTGATTCAAACATTTAAAAATTTAGAAAATTCTACAAGATTTTATATAATTTCGCAGAAAAATGTAATTTTTTTCAAATTGAACAAGCTTTTCATGAATTTCTTCGAAAAATATCAAGTTCGCTTGATTCTCTGGAATAATTTTTTTTTAATTGAATGAATTTTCCAAAAATCTTTTTTTCCAACATTTTTTTGCGAAAAAACCTGAAATTTCTCAAAAGATGTAAATTTTTCCCAGAATTTTGGAAGTTTTCCCGAATTTTTTGCAAAAAAAAGGTTGAAGATTTTTAGAAATTCGACAAATTTTTTTAGAGCTTTACAATAAATACATAATTTATTTATTATCATTAATTTACAATAAAAATTTTAATTTTTTAAAATTCAACAAATTTTCTTGGATTTTTTTCTCTCAAAAAGTGCAAATTTTCCATGATTTTTCCCAAAAAAATTTTATTTTTGCTTGATTTTTTAAAAACAGCTCGGTTTTTTTTGAAATTGTACAAATTTTCTATGTTTTTGTGCCAAAAAAAAATTGGAGTTTGTCGAAATTGTCAGAAAATCTTGTGCATTTTTTTGAATTCAACAAATTTTCCAGGACTTTTCTCGAAAAAAGTTGGAATTTTTTTCAAACTTGAACTAAATTCCATTTCTTTCTGCAGAAAAGTTCAAGTTTTCCATAATTTCTTCAAAAAAAGTCCTAATTTTTTTAATTAAGCAAATTTTCCATGATTTTGTCGAAAAACTTTTCTTTTGCCTGATTTTTTTTCAAAAAAAAAAAATAAATTTTGCATTTTTTCAAAAAATATTAAATTTTTCTTAAAATTAAGAAATTTTCAATTTTTCTCCAGAAAAAGTTTAATTTTTTTAGAAATATTCCTATTTTCCATAATTTTTTTGATTTTTTCCGAAATAGCTCAAATTTTGCATGATTTTTTCGAGAAAAAGTTCAAATTTTTCATGACTCTTTTGGATTAAGTTGAAATTTTTTTGAAATTCTAACAAATTTTTAATTTTTTTTAAAAAAAATCTTGAATTTCTCAAAATTTTCGTAATTTTTAGGTTGCAAAATCAAAGATTGGAGTCGTACTTCGCAATTTTTACGCGATCAAAAAGTGGAAACTTTGGATTTTTTCGGCGTCCGAACTTCTGTCAATTCGTTCGTCAAATCTTTGGAAGAAATGGACTATTTGAAAGGTCTGAAATTCGGACACATCGTCCCTTTGGTTTTGGACGTGATCAAAAATTGCCAAAAAACCCTGTCCAAATTGGAAAGTTTACGTTTTACGGTGACCGAGCAGAAAAAATGCGAAAATTTGAGCCAAATCGCGGTCAGTTTAGCTTTGTTACGTCACACGGGTCAAAATTTACGTCAATTACGAATGTCCGGCGGCCGATTTTTCCAACTGAATCCCGACACCACTGACCACCTTTCCAAATTGACCAATTTGACCCACTTGTCAATGTTGGACATGAATTTGGGACCCGATGAATCCCGATGGTCATTTTTGAAATCGTTGACCAATTTGAAAGTTTTGAAAATTGGTGAGTGGTCAGGAATCGGAATCGAAATTTTTATTTTTTTTTCTGCAAAATTCCAATTTTTGAGCAAATTCTACCCATTTTTCCTTACTGAGCATGATTTTGGGATCATGATAGCTATTTTTGGAATGCTTGACAATTCTCAAACTATTGAAAAGAACTCAGTGATCAGGAATCGGAATCCGAATAGAAATTCTCAATTTTTTTCCAAAAATCATGTTTTTCGCCAATTTTAGAAATTCAAAACTTCAAAACCTCAAAAATTTCAATACTTAAGAAAATTGTAAATTTTTTTCAAAATTTAGCAAATTTCATGTGACTTTTGCCCAAAAAAGTAATTTTACAAAATTTTGTGATTGGGAAAAAAATTCCCATTTTCGTCTGAAATTATATTTTTTTTAATGAGGCCCAAATTTTTGAATATTCAAACTCTCAAAAATTTACAATTTTGAAAATTTAAAAAATTCAAAATTTCGAAACTTCAAAATTTGGAAATTTTAGAAATTACAAAAAGTCAAAGTTTCAGAAATTCAGAAATTGAGAAATGCAAAATTTCAAGATTTCAGATCTTCAAAATTTCAAAACTTCATAATTTCAAAAATTCAGAACCTGACAAATGCAAAATTTCGAAAATTCCAAATTTCAAAAGTTTGAAATTCCAAACAATTTGAAATTCACAAAGTGCAAAATTTCAAAAATTTGAAATTTCAAAACCTTAAAAATTTCAATACTTTAGAAAGTAAAAAATTTTTCAGGACTGACAAACTAAAAATTTCAAAATTTTGAAACTTCTAAATTTCTCAAATTCAAAATTTTAGGAATTCAGAAATTAAGAAATTCAAAATTTTAGAAATTCAAAAAGTAAAAAACGTAAACGTTGAAAAATTCAAAATTATAAATGTTCAAAAATCCAAAATTTCCAAAATTCAGAACTTGTCGAACCCAAAATTTTAAAACTTTAAATTTCAAAAATGTAAACTTTTAAAAGTTTGAAATTTTAAAAATTCGAAAATTCGAGATTTCCAAACTTCAACGTTTCAAAAGATTAAGTCTCAAAGTTTCGAAAATTAGAAACTTGACAAATTCAAAATTTGAGAACTTCAAAGATTCAAATTTTCGAAATTTCAAAAATTCAAAATTTTGAAACTTCGAAATTCCAGATTTCAAAAATTCAGAACTTGAAAAAGTCAAAACTTGGAAAAGTCAAAATTTGGAAAATTCAAAATTTCAGAAATTCCGAATTTGACAAAGTCAAAATTCAAGATTTCAAAAGTTATAAATTTCAAAACATAAGAATTTACAAAAATTCAAAGTTTTAGAAATGTACAAGTTGAGAAATCCAAAAAAAACCTTAAAAATTAAAAAATTCAAAGTTTCAGAAATTCAGAAGTTGACAATGCAAAATTTCAAAACTTCATAATTTCAAAATTTCAGAAATTCAAAATTTCAAAACTTCACAAATTACAAAAATTCAAACTTTCAGAAATTCAAAACTTGAAAAATTCAAAATTTCAAAACTTTATAATTTCAGAAATTACAAAATTTCAGAAATTCAGAACCTGAGGAATGCAAAATTTGGAAACTTCAAAATTTCGGAAATTCAAAACTTGACAAAATCAAAATTTCAGAAATTCAATATTTAAAAATTTTAGAGAAAAAAGTTCAAAGTTTCAGAAATTCAGAAGTTTAGAAATGCAACATTTCAAAAATTCAGAATTTCAGAATTTCAAAAATGTAAAATTTCGAAAGTTTGAAATCACAAAAATAGTGTAAAATTTCAAAAATTCCAAATTTCAAAACCTCGAGATTCCAAAAAAATAAGAAAATTGCAGGTTTTAGAAATTCAGAACTTGAGAAATGCAAATCTTTAAAAATTCAGAACACGAAATATTCAAAAATTCAAAATTCCATAAATGTGAAATTTCAAAAGATTGAAATTCCAAAAATTTGAAAATTTACAGTTTAAAAAGTTTAAAGTTTGAAAATTTTGAAATTTTGAAAAATCCAAAAATTCAAACTCTCAAAACTTCAACATTTCATAACTTTAAAACTTCTGGAATTCAGAATTTGATGAACGCAAAATTTCAAAAATCGAAAATTTCAAAACTTCAGAATTTCAAAAGTTTAGAAATTACAAAATACAAAAGTTTCAGATATTCATAAGTTCAGGAATTTCAAAAATTCAAAACTTCAAACTTTCAAAACTTTAGAAATTACGAACATTAAAACTGTCAGAAATTCAGAAGTTGATAAATTCAAAAATTTGGAATTTCAAAACTTGATAATTTCAGAAATTCAGAACTTGACAAAGTAAAAATTTCAAAAGTGTGAAATTTGAAAAATTCAGAATTTAAAAAACTGTAAAAATTAAAAAAATTTAAAATTTTCAAAAATTCTGAAAATTTCAAAATTCTAAATTTTTTTCAAAATTTTAAAAAATTTAAATTTTGTTTTCTTCCAGGTTCCTGCATCTATTGGTCGTCGAAAATTTACGAAACGCTTTCGCAGCTGAAAAATGTGGAATTTTTGTGCTTGGAATGGGGCGAAACTTTGCCCAACGATTTCCTAAGCCACAGCTTGGCCGTCCTTCCCAAATTGAAACATTTACATTTAATTAAATTTTCAATTAGCGCCACTTTAATGAGTCTAATTGCGTCGAAAAGGCAACTGGAAACGTTGGCCGTTTGGCCCAACTTCCACGACCAAAACGCCAAACAGAGCTGGCGAAATTTGGTCGACGGCTTGGCCAAACAAAAATTTATTCAAATTTTCACGTTGGGCATAGGCAGCCAAAATTTATCAATACTTAAAGACGAAACGGGTGAAAAAATTATTACGCAGAAAGGTAATTAATTGATTAATTAATTAATTGAAATTTTTTTTCTTAAATTCTTTTTTTTTTTGAGAAAAAACCGACAAAATTGAGTTTTTTGGTGAAAAAAAACTAGAAAATTCAATTTTTGTGGAAAAATCCACAAAATTGAGTCTTTTTCTGTAAAAAAAATCTACAAAATTCAATTTTTCGTTGAAAAATGTACAACATCGACTTTTTCTGGAAAAAATTCTAAAAAATTGATTTTTTCGTGGAAAAAACTAGAAAATCAAATTTTTTTGTGAAAAAACTAGAAAATTGATTTTTTGTGGAAAAATTTACAAAAATGAGTTTTTTTGGTAAAAAAGCTACAAAATTCAGTTTTTGTGAAAAAAATCTACAAAATTGAATTTTTTGTATTTTGTTTTTTTTTTGAGAATTCGAATTTCGATAAAATTTTGGCGAGTACATGTTTTTTCCACAAAATTCGCATTTTCTCTAAAGTTTTAATTGAAATTTAAGTTGAAATTTCACATAGAAATTGAATTTAAATTTTTGAAAATTCGAATTTTCAAAATTTGAATTTTGGTTGAGTTTTCAAGAAAAAAATTTTCTCTTAAAACATTCTGGAATTTTACAATTTTTAGAAAATTCTGAAAGTAATTTTTAAAACGAAATTGGAATTTTGGTTTAACTTTACATAAAATTTGAATTTCATTCTTTGAAATTTTGAATTTTCGCAATTTGAATTTTAATCGAATATCGAAAAAAATTTAAAATTTCTAGAATTCAGCTTCAAGATAGAGAACTTTTGTGACTCGAAAGTAGACTTTTTGAACAAAATTCAAAATTTTCCAGAAAAGTTAGAATTTCAGTCTAAATTTTGATTCTGATGTTCAAATCTAAAAAGTGTTACTGTAAAATTTTCGAATCCAGAGAATCTTACTGTAGAATTCTCGACGCGAAAGGTTTTTTTACTGTAATTACCTGCTTATTATTTTTTCTAAAGGCGAATCGTTACGTTTCGCCGCCGAAGATGAAAAAAACGCCGGTCACATCAAATCGATTCACATCGACGCTTTTACCCGATACGCTCAAAATTTCGTCCGTTTTGTGATCAATAAATATACGAAAGACGATAGTCTATTCGCTACGAGATGTAATTAATTAATTAATTAATTAATTAATTAATTAATTAATTTTTTCAAAATTATATCTCAAACACATATTTTTTTCGTCTATTATGTAAATAAGTCACGTGATATTTTCACAGTAAACTTTTGCCGCCTAAATTTTGGCTGAAATTGTTGTTTATAGTCTGTTAATTCAACAAATGTTTCCAGATTTTTTTCAAAAAAAATGGGAAATTTCCAAAAAAATTTTGTTGAATTTTACACAAAAGATGTAAATTTTTCCCTAAATTCAACAAATTTTCCATCATTTTTTCGAAAAAAGTTTGAATTTTTCACCTTTTTTTGCAAAAAAAGTTGAAATTTTCCATAATTCCTGTGAAAAAAGTTGAAATTTTGTAGGTTTTTTTGCAAAAAAAGTCCAAATTTCTCATTATTTTTTCCGAAAAAGTTCAAATTTCGCATGGTTTTTTGCAAAAAAGTCCAAATTTCCCGTCATTTTTTTCGAGAAAAATTTCAAATTTTCAAAAATCAAAGAAAAACAAAAAAAGAAAATCACACAAAAGCAAAAAAATTAAAAAAGTTACATTAGGAACGAACTTGAGAATTGAAAAAAACAAAAATAAAAAAATTGAAAATTGTAAATTAATACAAACGAAACAATAAAAAACAAAAATTTTGAAAATTAGACAAAATACAAAAAAAAAGAAAATCACAAAAAATGGGAAAAACAAAAAAATCTCAATCACAAAGGAAATATAAAATTATTTATGAAATACAATTAAAAAATAAAAAAGAGCAAACATTTGATAAGTTACAAATTTATACAAAAAAAAAATTTAAAAAAACTTCAAAAAATTAAAAGGAAGCAGCTTTATGATTTCATGATCTTTTTTTTCATTTTTTAAATTTTTTTAAAATTGAAGAAATTTTCCATGATTTACTCCCAGAAAAATTTTAATTTTTCGTGATTTTTTTTTAAAAGACCAATTTTGCATGATTTTCTGCAGAAAAAGTCAAATTTCGCATGATTTTCAGAAAAAAGTTCGAATTTTGCATGATTTTTTCAAAAATAAATTCAAATTCTCCGTGAATTTTTGCAAAAGAAGTTGAAACTT
>CAWUHX010000308.1:205881-303868 GCA_963922205.1 Romanomermis culicivorax | reverse complement strand
CACACTCTATCAGATTAAGCAGTGGTATCAACGCAGAGTACTATTTCAAAACATCAGAATTTCAAAAGTTTAGAAATTACAAAATACAAAAGTTTCAGATATTCATAATCAAAAGTGTGAGATTTGAAAAATTCAAAATTTAAAAACTGTAAAAATTACAAAATTTCGAAATTTTCAAAAATTCAAAAAATTTCAAAATTCTAAATTTTTTCAAAATTTGAAAATTTTAAATTTTGTTTTCTTCCAGGTTCCTGCATCTATTGGTCGTCGAAAATTTACGAAACGCTTTCGCAGTTGAAAAATGTGGAATTTTTGTGCTTGGAATGGGGCGAAACTTTGCCCAACGACTTCCTGAGCCACAGCTTGGCCGTCCTTCCCAAACTGAAACATTTACATTTAATTAAATTTTCAATTAGCGCCACTTTAATGAGTCTAATTGCGTCGAAAAGGCAACTGGAAACGTTGGCCGTTTGGCCCAACTTCCACGACCAAAACGCCAAACAGAGCTGGCGAAATTTGGTCGACGGCTTGGCCAAACAAAAATTTATTCAAATTTTCACGTTGGGCATAGGCAGCCAAAATTTATCAATACTTAAAGACGAAACGGGTGAAAAAATTATTACGCAGAAAGGTAATTAATTAATTAATTAATTAAAATTTTTTTTTGTAAAATTCTTTTTTTTTGAGAAAAAACCGACAAAATTGAGTTTTTTTGTGAAAAAACCGACAAAATTGAGTTTTTTTGTAAAAAATCTACAAAATTGGGATTTTTCTGTCAAAAAATCTACAAAATCGACTTTTTTTGGAGAAAAATCTACAAAATTGAGTTTTTTTGTGAAAAAACCGACAAAATTGAGTTTTTTGTGAAAAAATCTGCAAAATTGAATTTTTTTGTAAGAAAATCTACAAAATCGACTTTTTTCGGAGAAAAATCTACAAAATTGAGTTTTTTTGGTGAAAGAAGCTAGAAAATTGAGTTTTTGGGAAAAAATCTGCAAAATTGAATTTTTTGTGGAAAAATCTACAAAATTGAGTTTTTTTTTGTAAAAAAATTTACAAAATTGACTTTTTTGTGAAAAAATCTACAAAATTGAATTTTTTGTGGAAAAACCGAAATATTGAATTTTTTCTGGAAAAAAATTTACAAAATTGACTTTTTTGTGGAAAAATTCACAAGATTGAGTATTTTTGTTGGAAACACTCTGCAAAATTGGGGCTCTTTGCAAAAGAATCTACGAAACTGAGGCTTTTTCTGAAAAATCTACAAAATCCACTTTTTTCTTTAAAAAAATCACTAAAATTGAGCTTTTTTGTAGAAAACCAACAAAATTTAATATTTTCTGGGAAAAATTTTTTTTTAAATCAACAAAATTTACTTTTTTTTGTGAAAAACCGACAAAATTGAGTTTTTTGAAGAAAAGCCTACAAAATTGAGTTTTTTTGTGAAAAAACTAGAAAATTGAATGTTTGTGGAAAAATTTACAAAAATGAGTTTTTTTTTGGTAAAAAAAGCTACAAAATTCAGTTTTTGTGAAAAAATCTACAACGTCGACTTTTTCTGGAAAAAAATCTATAAAATTGATTTTTTTTGTGGAAGAAACTAGAAAATTAAATTTTTTTGTGGAACAATCTACAAAATTAACTGTTTTTTCTGTAAAAAAATCTACAAAATTCAATTTTTTGTAGAAAAACTACAAAATTGAATTTTTTCTGGAAAAAAAAATTTTAAATCGCAAAATTAACTTTTTTTGTGAAAAAATTTTCAAAATTGAGTTTCCTTTCTAAAAAAATCTGCAAAATTAGGCCTTCTTGTAGAAATAATCTGAATAATCGATTTTCTTTGTAGAAAAATCTACAAAATTGATTTTTTTTTTAAAAAAATCAACAAAACTTAGTGTTTTTTTTGTGAGAAAAGCTAGAAAACTGACATTTTTTATTAAAAATATCTGCAAAATTGATTATTTTTGTGGAAAAATCTACAAAATTGAGTTTTTTTGAAAATAAATCTACGAAATTGTTTTTTTTTTGTAAAAAAAACCTACCAAACCGTTTTTTCTTAGGGAACATACAAAATTGACTTGTGTTTGTAAATTTTTTCAAAAATCTACAAAATTGAGCATTTTTGTAAAAAAAAATCTGAAAAATTAATTTTTTTGCGTAGAATCTACAAAATTGAGGCTAATTACTGAAAAAAACTTACAAAATTTTTTTGTAACAAAATCTACAAAATTGATTTTTTTGTGGAAAAATTTACAAAATTGAGTTTTTCTATAAAATTCTTGTTTTTCAAAAATCTACAAAATTGTGTTTTTTGTAAAATTCTTTTTTTTTAGAAAAATCTACAAAATTGAGTTTTTTTGTAAAAACAACGAAATAAAGTTACAAAATTCACTTTTTGTTTAAAAAATCCACAAAACTGGCTTTTTTTGTCAAATTTTATTCCCAAGAAAATCTAAAAAATTCAGTTTTCTGTAAAAAATTTTTTTAAACAATCTTTTCTGCAAAATACCTACAAAATCAATTTTTTTGTAGAAATATTTTTTTTCTCTTAAAAAATCCAGAAAATTTGTTTTTTCCCTAAATTTTTTTCCATCAGAAGGTCATATAATTAAACTTTTTTTCAGAGTTCTAAAAAATGTACAAAATTGAGTTTTTTTGTGAAAAATTTACAAAATGAGTTTTCTGTAAAAATTCATTTTTATGCGAAAAATTCGGTATAGACAGGGAAAATTTAATTCTTTTTTGGCAAAAAAATGTATAAAATCGGATTTGAAAAAAAATTTTTTCACAAAAAAATCTACCCAATCGAGATTTTTTTTGGTAAAATTCGTTTAAGAAAAGCCACAAAATTTGTGTTTTTAAAATTTTTTTTTCCAAAAAGTTTAGAAACTCGAGTCTTTTTTAGACCTCCATTTTTTTATTCTACAAAATTGAGTTGTTTTTTTAAAACCTAGAAATTTGAGTTTTCTGGGGAAATATACACAAAATTGGGTTTTTTGTAGAAAAAATCTACAAAATTCAGTTTTTGTGAAAAAATCTACAAAATTGAATTTTTTGTTTTTTGTTTTTTTTGAAAGTTCGAATTTCGATTAAATTTTGGCGAGTACATGTTTTTTCCACAAAATTCGCATTTTCTCTTAAGTTTTACTTGAAATTTAAGTTGAAATTTCACATAAAAATTGAATTTAAATTTTTGAAAATTCGAATTTTCAAAATTTGAATTTTGGTTGAGTTTTCAAGAAAAAAATTTTCTCTTAAAACATTCTGGAATTTTGCAATTTTTAGAAAATTCTGAAACTAATTTTTAAAACGAAATTGGAATTTTGGTTTAATTTTACATAAAATTTGAATTTCATTCTTTGAAATTTTGAATTTTCGCAATTTGAATTTTAATCGAATATCGAAAAAAATTTAAAATTTTTAGAATTCAGCTATAAAATAGAGAACTTTTGTGACTCGAAAGTAGACTTTTTGAACAAAATTCAAAATTTTCGAGAAAAGTTAGAATTTCAGTCTGAATTTTGATTCTGATGTCCAAATCTAGAAAACCTTACTGTAGAATTTTCGAATCTAGAAAATCTTACTGTAGAATTCTCGACGCGAAAGCTTTTTTTCTTACTGTAATTACCTGCTTATTATTTTTTCTAAAGGCGAATCGTTACGTTTCGCCGCCGAAGATGAAAAAAACGCCGGTCACATCAAATCGATTCACATCGACGCTTTTACCCGATACGCTCAAAATTTCGTCCGTTTTGTGATCAATAAATATACGAAAGACGATAGTCTATTCGCTACGAGATGTAATTAATTAATTAATTAATTAATTAATTAATTTTTTCAAAATTATATCTCAAACACATATTTTTTCGTCTATTATGTAAATAAGTCACGTGATATTTTCACAGTAAACTTTTGCCGCCTAAATTTTGGCTGAAATTGTTGTTTATAGTCTGTTAATTCAACAAATGTTTCCTGATTTTTTTCAAAAAAAATGGAAAATTTCTAAAAAATTTTGTAGAATTTTACACAAAAGATGTAAATTTTTCCCGAAATTCAACAAATTTTCCATCATTTTTTCGAAAAAAGTTTGAATTTCCCACCTTTTTTTTGCAAAAAAGATGAAATTTTCCATGATTCCTCTGAAAAAAGTTGAAATTTTGTAGGATTTTTTGCAAAAAAAGTCCAAATTTCTCATTATTTTTTCGGAAAAAGTTCAAATTTCGCATGGTTTTTTGCAAAAAAGTTCAAATTTCCCGCCATTTTTTTCGAGAAAAATTTCAAATTTTCAAAAATCAAAGAAAATCACACAAAAGCAAAAAAATTAAAAAAAGTTACATCAGAAACGAACTTGAGAATTGAAAATAACAAAAATAAAAAAATTAAAAATTGTAAATTAATACAAACGAAACAAGAAAAAACAAAAATTTTGAAAATTAGACAAAATACAAAAAAAAGAAAATCAGAAAAAAATGGGAAAAACAAAAAAATCACAATCACAAAGGAAATATAAAATTGCATGATTTTCTGCAGAAAAAGTCAAATTTCGCATGATTTTCAGAAAAAAATTCGAATTTTGCATGATTTTCTCAAAAAAAAATTCAAATTCTCCGTGAATTTTTGCAAAAGAAGTTGAAACTTCCCAGGACATTTTCAAAAAATGTTTAAATTTTTTAAAAATGTTCTTCATGGTTTTCTCCAAAAAAGTTCAAATTTCGCATGATTTCTGCAAAAAATGTTTAAATTCTTTTAAAATTGAAGAAATTTTCCACGATTTACTCCCAGAAAAGTTTTAATTTTTCGTGATTTTTTTTTTAAAAAGTTCAAATTAAACCAATTTTGTATGGTTTTCTGCGGAAAAAAGTCAAATTTCGCAAGATTTTCGGAAAAAAGTTCGAATTTTGCATGATTTTTTGGGAAAAAGTTCGAATTTTGCATGATTTTTCCCAAAAAATTTCAATTTTGCTTGATTAAAAAAAAAAGCTCGAATTTTTTTAAAATTGTACAAATTTTCCATGATTTTTTGCCAAAAAAAGTTGGAATTTGTCAAAAATGTCACAGAATTTTGCGCATTTTTTTCGATTCAAGAAATTTTCTAGGATTTTTCTTGAAAAAAAGTTGAAATTTTTTTCAAAATTGAACAAAATTCTATTTCTTTCTGCAGAAAAGTTCAAGTTTTCCATAAATTCTTCGAAAAATGTTCAAATTTTTTTAATTGGACCAGTTTTCCATGATTTTATCGAAAAACTTTTCTCTTCTTTCAAAAAAAATGAATATAAATTCTGCATTTTTTTCAAAAAATATTAAATTTATTTAATTGAGAAATTTTTAATTTTTCTCCAAAAAAAGTTCAATTTTTTTAAAAATCTTCATATTTTCCCAGATTTTTTCCAAGAAAAGTTTAAATTTTTTTGCAGAATTCTACAAATTTTTCATGACTTTCTCCAAAAACAGTTTAAATTTTTTCGAATTTTAGAAATTTTCTATGATTGTTTCCAAGAAAGTAGAAGTTTTCGATAATTTTTTGCAAAGAAAGTTCACATTATCGATGATTTTTTCAAAAAAGTTGAAATTTTTCCTTGATTTTCATTAGAAAAAATCAATTTTCATACGATTTTTTTCCGAAATGGCTCAAATTTTGCATGATTTTTTAGAGAAAAAGGCCAAATTTTCCATGATTTTTTTCAAAGAAGTTGAAATTGGCCATGACTTCCCTTAAATGAAAATTCAAATTTTCCATAATTTTTTTGACTTTTTCCGAAAGAGCTCAAATTTTGCAAGATTTTTTTCAGAAAATTTTGAAATTTTCCTTGATTTTTTTTATTTTTTTTTTTGAAAATTGAACAAGTTTTCAATTTTTTTCTAAAAAAAGTTTAAATTCTAGCAAATTTTTTAATTTTTTTTTCAAAAAAAGCTTGAATTTCTCAAAATTTTCGTAATTTTTAGGTTGTAAAATCAAAGATTGGAGTCGTTTTACGCTATCAAAAAGTGGAAACTTTGGATTGTTTTTCGGTGTCTGAAAAAAAGTTCAAATTTTCCATGATTTTTTCGAGAAAAAGTTTAAATTTTCCATGATTTTTTCCAAAAAAGTTCAAATTCTGCGCCATTTTTTTTGAGAAAAAGTTCAGATTTTTGGAGATTTTCCTCTCAAAAAGTTCAAATTTCTTGAAATTTTGTAATTTTTAGGTTGCAAAATCAAAGATTGGAGTCGTACTTCGCAATTTTTACGCGATCAAAAAGTGGAAACGTTAGATTTTTTCGGCGTTTAGACTTTTTAAAAAGTTCAGACTTTTTAAAAATGATCCAATTTTCCATGATTTTTTTCAAAAAAAAAATGATTTAAATTTCCACCTTTTTTTGGCAGAAAAAGTTCAAATTTTTTCGAAATTTAAAAAATTTTAATTTTTTTCACAAAAACAAGTTTTTCCAAATTTTTCGAAATTTGTGATTCAAACATTTAAAAATTTAGAAAATTCTACAAGATTTTATATAATTTCGCAGAAAAATGTAATTTTTTTCAAATTGAACAAGCTTTTCATGAATTTCTTCGAAAAATATCAAGTTCGCATGATTCTGTGGAATAATTTTTTTTTAATTGAATGAATTTTCCAAAAATCTTTTTTTCCATTTTTTTGCGAAAAAACCTGAAATTTCTCAAAAGATGTAAATTTTTCCCAGAATTTTGGAAGTTTTCCCAAATTTTTTGCAAAAAAAGGTTGAAAATTTTTAGAAATTCGACAAATTTTTTTAGAGCTTTACAATAAATACAAAATTTATTTATTATCATTAATTTACAATAAAAATTTAAATTTTTTTTAAATTCAACAAATTTTCTTGGATTTTTTTCTCTCAAAAAGTGCAAATTTTTCATGATTTTTCCCAAAAAAATTTTATTTTGCTCGATTTTTAAAAAACAGCTCGGTTTTTTTTTTGAAATTGTACAAATTTTCTATGTTTTTGTGCCAAAAAAAAGTTGGAATTTGTCGAGATTGTCACAAAATCTTGTGCATTTTTTTTAATTCAACAAATTTTCCAGTACTTTTCTCGAAAAAAGTTGAAATTTTTTTCAAAATTGAACAAAATTCCATTTCCTTCTGCAGAAAAGTTCAGGTTTTCCATAATTTCTTAAAAAAAAGTTCTAATTTTTTTAATTAAGCAAACTTTACGTGATTTTGTCGAAAAACTTTCCTTTTGCCTGATTTTTTTAAAAAAAAATTAATTTTGCATTTTTTCAAAAAATATTAAATTTTTCTTAAAATTAAGAAATATTCATATTTTCCATAATTTTTTTGATTTTTTTCCGAAATAGCTGAAATTTTGCATGATTTTTTCCAGAAAAAGTTCAAATTTTCCATGATTTTTTTGGATAAAGTTAAAATTTTTTCGAAATTCAAACAAATTTTTAATTTTTTTTCCAAAAAAAGCTTAAATTTCTCAAAATTTTCGTAATTTTTAGGTTGCAAAATCAAAGATTGGAGTCGTACTTCGCAATTTTCACGCGATCAAAAAGTGGAAACTTTAAATTTTTTCGTCGAATTTTCAAATTTTCTACGTTTTTTTTTCGGAAAAAAGTTCCACTTTTCCATTTTTTTGCAAAAATTTCAAATTTTTTCGAGATTTTTGCCCCAAAAAAACTTGAAATTTAGCATGATTTTTTAGAAAAAAAATTAAATTGTTTTAAAATTGAACAAATTTTCCTCTTTTTTGCAAAAAAGGTTGTAAATTTAACGAAAATTCCAGAAAATTTTGTAGAGTTTCTGACAAAAGGTGGAAATTTTTCCCAAAAATCCAACAAATTTTCTGTGGTTTCTTCCAAAAAAATTGAAATTTTTCCCAAATTTTGGACTAATTTAAACTTTTTTCTGAAAAAAAATTCAAATTTTGCAGGATTTTTTTCGAAAAAAAGTTCAAACTTTTTTTTCAAATCGGATAAATTTTCCATGATTTTGTACGAAAAAGTTCAAATTTTCTTCAGAAAAACTCCATATTTCGCACGATATTTTTCAAAGAAAGTTTAAATTTTTTCCAATTTGAAGAAACTTTTATGATTTTTTTAAAAGTTCAGATTGTTTCGAAATTGAACAAATTTTGCATGATTTTTCGAAAATCATTTTTCCCGAAAAAGTTGAAATTTTTTAAAAATTGAATAAATTTTCTGAGTTTTCCGGAAAAAGTTAAAATTTTTGTATGATTTATTCATAAAAGAAAAATTCAAATGTCTTAAAATTGAAGAAAGTTTTGCAAAAAAATTTTGAATTTATTGAAAATTTAAGAAATTTTCCATGATTTTTTTACCTAAAAAGTTGAAATAATTTTTAGAATTTGAACAAATTTTCGATGATTTTTTTTCAAAAAAGTCGAAATTTCGTATGATTCTTCGCAAAAACAGTTGAAATTTTTTGAAAATTGAAGAAATTTTCGATGATTTTTTTGAAAAGAAGTTTAAATTTTCGAAGAAATTGACGAAATTTTGCTTGATTTTTTCCAAAAGACTTCAAATTTTCCATGATTTTTTCCAGAAAAAGCCAAATTTTTTATGATTTTTTTCATAAAAGTTCAAATTTTGTTTGATTTTTCTGAGAAAAAGTTCAAATTTTGGATGATTTTTCTTGAAAAAAAAAGAAATTATCTTTTAATTGAACAAATTTTTCCAGATTTTTTGTAAAAAAGGTTGAAAATTTTTCAAAAATTCAAAAAAATTTGGTTGAGTTTTACACAAAGAATATAATTTTTTGCCAAAATTCAGCAAATTTTCCGCGATTTTTTTCCAGAAAAATTTTAATTTTAAAAATTGGACAAATTTTCCAAAAATTTTTTTGTAAAAAAAAATTTCGAAATTCAAACAAATTTTTAATTTTTTTTCCAAAAAAAGTTGAATTTTTCAAAAATTTTACAAAATTTTGTAATTTTTAGGTTGCAAAATCAAAGATTGGAGTCGTACTTCGCAATTTTTACGCGATCAAAAAGTGGAAACTCTGGATTTTTTCGGCGTCCGAACTTCTGTCAATTCGTTCGTCAAATCTTTGGAAGAAATGGACTATTTGAAAGGTCTGAAATTCGGACACATCGTCCCTTTGGTTTTGGACGTGATCAAAAATTGCCAAAAAACCCTGTCCAAATTGGAAAGAGCAGAAAAAATGCGAAAATTTGAGCCAAATCGCGGTCAGTTTAGCTTTGTTACGTCACACGGGTCAAAATTTACGTCAATTACGAATGTCCGGCGGCCGATTTTTCCAACTGAATCCCGACACCACTGACCACCTTTCCAAATTGACCAATTTGACCCACTTGTCAATGTTGGACATGAATTTGGGATCGGACGAATCGCGATGGTCATTTTTGAAATCGTTGACCAATTTGAAAGTTTTGAAAATTGGTCAGTGATCAGGAATCGGAATCGAAATTTTTATTTTTTTCTGCAAAATTCCAATTTTTGAGCAAATTCTACCCATTTTTCTTTACTGGGCATGATTTTTGAAACTTCGAAATTTGCCAAATTCAAAATTTTAGAAATTCAGAAAGTAAAAAACGTAAACCTTGAAAAATTCAAAATTATAAATGTTCAAAAATCCAAAATTTCAGAAATTCAGAACTTGTCGAACCCAAAATTTTAAAACTTTAAATTTCAAAAATCTAAACTTTTAAAAGTTTGAAATTCCGAAAATTTCAAAATTCACAAACTTTAAAAAATTTCAAAAGTTTGAAATTTGAAAAATTCGAAAATTTGAGATTTCAAAACTTCAACGTTTCAAAAGATTAAGTTTCAAAGTTTCGAAAATTAGAAACTTGACAAATTCAAAATTTCAGAATTTCAAAGATTCAAATTTTCGAAATTTCGAAAATTCAAAATTTTGAAAAATGTAAAATTTCGAAAATTTGAAATTGCAAAACCTCAAGATTTCAAAACTTCAGAGCTTTAGAAATTACAAAAATTCAAGGTGTCAGAAATTCAGAACTCGAGAAATTTAAAAATTGGAAATTTCAAAAATGCGAAAGTTCAAAAATTGGAAATTCAGAAATTTTCGAAATTTACAGTTTGAAATTTCAAAAATTTGAAATTTGAAAAATCCAAAAATTTAAACTCTCAAAACTTCAACATTTCAAAATTTAAAATTTCGGAAATTCAGAACTTGAGGAACTCAAAATTTCAAAAATTGAAAAGTTCAAAAGTGTGAAATTTGAAAAATTACAAAAATTCAAAATTTTGAAAAATTCAAAGTTTCAAAATTTTGAAAAATTCAAAGTTTTAAAATTTTGAAAAACTTAAAGCTTTAAAATTTAAGAATCTCAGAACTTGAAAAACTCAAAATTTTAAAAATTCAGAGTTTCAAAAATGCAAAATTTCAAAACGTTGAAATCTCAAAAATTAAAAGTTTCAGAAATTGAGAACTTGAGAAATTCAAAATTTAAAAATTTCAGAAACTCAGAACTTGACAACCTGAAAACTTCAAAAATTCAAAATTTCATAAATGTAAAATTTCAAAAGATTGAAATTCCAAAAATTAAAAAATTTACAAGGTTTAAAGTTTGAAAAATTTGAAATTTTACAAAATCCTACAATTCAAACTCTCAAAACTTCAACATTTGAAAACTTTAAAATTTCCAAAATTCAGAATTTGACGAACTCAAAACTTTAAAAATTCGAAATTTCAAGAGTTCAAAATTTCAAAAATCGAAAATTTCAAAACATCAGAATTCCAAAAGTTTAGAAATTACAAAATATAAAAGTTTCAGATATTCATAATCAAAAGTGTGAGATTTGAAAAATTCAAAATTTAAAAACTGTAAAAATTACAAAAATTCAAAATTTTCAAAAATTCCAAAAATTTCAAAATTCTAAATTTCAAAAATTTAAATTTTCTTCCAGGTTCCTGCATCTATTGGTCGTCGAAAATTTACGAAACGCTTTCGCAGTTGAAAAATGTGGAATTTTTGTGCTTGGAATGGGGCGAAACCTTGCCCAACGATTTCCTGAGCCACAGCTTGGCCGTCCTTCCCAAATTGAAACATTTACATTTAATTAAATTTTCAATTAGCGCCACTTTAATGAGTCTAATTGCGTCGAAAAGGCAACTGGAAACGTTGGCCGTTTGGCCCAACTTCCACGACCAAAACGCCAAACAGAGCTGGCGAAATTTGGTCGACGGCTTGGCCAAACAAAAGTTTATTCAAATTTTCACGTTGGGCATAGGTAGCCAAAATTTATCAATACTTAAAGACGAAACGGGTGAAAAAATTATTACGCAGAAAGGTAATTAATTAATTAATTAATTAAAATTTTTTTTTGTAAAATTCTTTTTTTTTTGAGAAAAAACCGACAAAATTGAGTTTTTTTGTGAAAAAACTAGAAAATTCAATTTTTGTGGAAAAATCCACAAAATTGAGTCTTTTTCTGTAAAAAAATCTACAAAATTCAATTTTTTGTTGAAGAATCTACAACATCGACTTTTTCTGGAAAAAAATCTAAAAAATTGATTTTTTTTGTGGAAGAAAACTAGAAAATTAAATTTTTTTGTAGAAAATCTACAAAATTGACTGTTTTTTCGAAAAAAAATCTACAAAATTCAATTTTTTGTTGAAAAATCTACAACATCGACTTTTCCTGGAAAAAAATCTGCAAAATTGAGTTCTTTTTTGTGAAAAAAAGCTAGAAAATTGATTTTTTTGTGGAAAAATCTACAAAATTGACTGTTTTTTTCTGTAAAAAAATCTACAAAATTCAATTTTTTGTTGAAAAATCTACAAAATTGAGGCTTTTTGTAGAAAAACTACAAAATTGAATTTTTTCTGGAAAAAAAATTTTAAATCGCAAAATTAACTTTTTTTGTGAAAAAATTTTCAAAATTGAGTTTCCTTTCTAAAAAAATCTGCAAAATTAGGCCGTCCTGTAGAAAAATCTGAATAATCGACTTTTTTTGTAGAAAAATCTACAAAATTGATTTTTTTTGTAAAAAAATCTACATAATTGGAAAAACATTCAAAATTGAGCTTTTTTTCTGGAAAAATCTGCAAAAATTAGGCTTTTCTGTCAAAAAAATCGTTGAAATTCGAAAAATGCACAAAATTTAGTTTTTCTGTTGAAAAAAATCTACAAAATTGATTTTTTTTGTAGCTAAATCTACCAAACCGTTTTTTCTTAAGAAGCATATATATACAAAATTGACTTGTTTGTAAATTTTTCTCAAATCTACAAAATTGAGCTTTTTTCCTTAATTTTATTTTTTGGAGATGAAATGTTACAAAATTGAGTTTATTACTAAAAAATCTACGAAATTAATTTTCTTTTGTAAATTTATTTTTCAAAAATCTAGAAAATTGAGCATTTTTGTAAAAAATCCACACTTTTTTTTTGCGAGAAAAATCTACAAAATTCAGTTACCTTTGCAAAAAAAACCTTGGGCTTTTTGGGGCTTTTTCCAAAAAATCTAGAAAATCGACTTTTTTGGGAAAAAAATCTACAAGATTGAATTTTTTGTCAAAAAATCTGCAAAATTGACTTTTTTTTTTCATAAAAGAATCTACAAGATTGAATTTTTTTGTGAAAAAATCTACAAAAATGGGGCTTTTTTTTAAACAAATTTTAAATCCACAAAATTGAGTTTTTTCTAGAAGAAAACCCAAAATTGACTTTTTTTTGTGAAAAATCTTTAAAATTGAGTTTACTTTGCGAAAAAATCTACAAAATTGACTTTTCTTTGTGGAAAACTCTTCGAAATTGACTTTTTTTTGTAAAACAAAATCTAAAAAATTATTTTTTTGCGAAGAATCTACAAAATTGAGGCTAATTACTGAAAAAAACTTACAAAATTGAGTTTTTTTGTAACAAAATCTACAAAATTGATTTTTTTGTGGAAAAATTTACAAAATTGAGTTTTTCTATAAAATTCTTGTTTTTCAAAAATCTACAAAATTGTGTTTTTTGTAAAATTCTTTTTTTCAGAAAAATCTACAAAATTGAGTTTTTTTTGTAAAAACAACGAAATCAAGTTACAAAATTCACTTTTTGTTTTGAAAAATCCACAAAACTGGCTTTTTCGTCAAATTTTATTTCCAAGAAAATCTACAAAATTCAGTTTTCTGTAAAAATTATACGAAATTGAGTTTTTTAAACAACCTTTTCTGCAAAATACCTACAAAATCAATTTTTTTGTAGAAATATTTTTTTTCTTCAAAAATCCAGAAAATTTGTTTTTTCCCTAAATTTTTTTCGATCAGAAGGTCACATAATTAAATTTTTTTTCAGAGTTCTAAAAAATGTACAAAATTGAGTTTTTTTTGTGAAAAATTTACAAAATGAGTTTTCTGTAAAAATTCATTTTTATGCGAAAAATTCGGTATAGACAGGGAAAATTTAATTCTTTTTTGGCAAAAAATGTTTAAAATCGGATTTGAAAAAAAATTTTTCCACAAAAAAATCTATCCAATCGAGATTTTTTTTTGGTAAAATTCGTTTAAGAAAAGCCACAAAATTTGTGTTTTTTAAAATTTTTTTTCCAAAAAGTTTAGAAACTCGAGTCTTTTTTAAACCTCAATTTTTTTTATTTTACAAAATTGAGTTTTTTTTTAAAAACCTAGAAATTTGAGTTTTCTGGGGGAAAAATACACAAAATTGGGTTTTTTGTAGAAAAAATCTACAAAATTCAGTTTTTGTGAAAAAATCTACAAAATTGAATTTTTTGTTTTTTGTTTTTTTTTTGAAAATTCGAATTTCGATTAAATTTTGGCGAGTACATGTTTTTTCCACAAAATTCGCATTTTCTCTAAAGTTTTAATTGAAATTTAAGTTGAAATTTCACATAAAAATTGAATTTACATTTTTGAAAATTCGAATTTTCAAAATTTGAATTTTGGTTGAGTTTTCAAGAAAAAAATTTTCTCTTAAAACATTCTGGAATTTTACAATTTTTAGAAAATTCTGAAACTAATTTTTAAAACGAAATTCGAATTTTGGTTTAATTTTACATAAAATTTGAATTTCATTCTTTGAAATTTTAAATTTTCGCAATTTGAATTTTAATCGAATATCGAAAAAAATTTAAAATTTTTAGAATTCAGCTATAAAATAGAGAACTTTTGTGACTCGAAAGTAGACTTTTTGAACAAAATTCAAAATTTTCGAGAAAAGTTAGAATTTCAGTCTGTATTTTGATTCTGATGTCCAAATCTAGAAAACCTTACTGTAGAACTTTCGAATCTAGAAAATCTTACTGTAGAATTCTCGACGCGAAAAATTTTCTTCTCACTGTAATTACCTGCTTATTATTTTTTCTAAAGGCGAATCGTTACGTTTCGCCGCCGAAGATGAAAAAAACGCCGGTCACATCAAATCGATTCACATCGACGCTTTTACCCGATACGCTCAAAATTTCGTCCGTTTTGTGATCAATAAATATACGAAAGACGATAGTCTATTCGCTACGAGATGTAATTAATTAACTAATTAATTAATTAATTAATTAATTAATTTTTTCAAAATTATATCTCAAACACATATTTTTTCGTCTACTATGTAAATAAGTCACGTGATATTTTCACAGTAAATTTTTCCCGCGTGAAATTGCATGAAGAATGTGTTTACCGTCTTATGTGTCGAAAAATGGAGATAGTTCTCGTGTTTGTCTGGTTAGACAGCGGACTTGGGTTCGGATGTTGTTTACTGTAGTTCACGTGTAAAACAAATATACGAATTTTGAAGCTCATAATAGCCGCTTTTTCGACGGGGAAATTTTTGGGGCTTAGTTCCATCGATGAAAAAAATTTTGGGTTTTCGGCAAAATTGACTGGAAAAAATGTATTTTTTTCAGTCAAAGATTCGTCAATTTCCGTTTTTGAGATTTAGAAACGCCGAAAAAATCGTCAATTTGAAAAATTAACCATTGAAAATGGGGTGACAGAAAATTCAAATTGAAGTCGAAAAATGAAATTTTTATCCAAAAAACGCAATTCAAGGTCTTTTTTGCAGAAATTGACGAATTCTACGTCGAAAAAATTACTAAAATCGCAGCGTTTCCATAACTTATCGCGCTTTTTTTCTAGAAATCAACCAACTTTTAGGGCTTGCTTGCTTATCCGATATTCCGATTTAATTCGAAATTTTCTCAATGAATTAATTAAATAATTATGATAATTAAATTTTAATGAAGAAATTATCAATTTTAACTTTCGGCATCGTGGCCGCTTGGTTTCTATTCCTAATTTACGGAATGGGCGTTCTATTCGATTACGGAATTGGGAAAAAATCGGAAAATGCCCAACAATCGGAAACGAAAAATCAGCAGGACGATCGTTTAATAATTTTAAAATTGAAAAATCGTTTAAAAAATTTAGAATTAAAATTGCGAGAAATGGAAAAATCGCCCAAATCGAGCAAAAAAATTATTAAAAATTGTAATTTTAGTAAATTTAGTTTCGACGCCGAAACGGCCAGGCGCCGGGTACATTCGGGCGTAAAGGAATTTTGGTTCGACGTCCAGGGTCGATTCGAGGAATTGAGGAAAAATTTGGGCGCCGATGGGAAATTTAAAGCTATTTTGGACAAATCGGAGTCTAAATTGGCTGAACATTATAGGTCAGGTGATTTTTAAGCTTGGGCTTAGGCTTAGGCTTAGTCCAGGGATTAAGCTTAGCTTCGGGTCTATGCTTAGCATACCTGTAAGAGGTCCGACCAGTTGGGGGGGGGGTAACCCAAAATTTTGGGCTGGGGGTCCCAAAGTTTCCAAAATTTGGGGGGGGGAGGGGAGGTGGGGGGGACCCACCCCCAACTTGGTCAATCCTATACCCAACCCCCCAAACTCGGAAAATTTGGAAAAATGAGCCAAAAAGTGGCTTTTTTTGGGAAAATTTTCGAAGTTTTTTCGACTTTTTTGAGGTTTTTCCGACCCCCCCCCTACCCAAAATTTTGGAAATGTTGGGACCCCCCACCCCCAAAAATTTTGGGTTCACTTCCCCCCCAACTGGTCGGACCTCTTACAGGTATGGGGGGGGGGGTCGAAAAAATCCCCAAAAAGTCGAAATAATTTCGAAAATTTTCCCAGAAAACGCCAAAAAGCCATTTTTTTCCTAATTTTTTCCAATTTTTCCGAGCTTGGGGGGGGGGGGGGTTGGGTGCTGATGCACCTTGGGTTTATGTACCTAACGACTTTTGAGGTTCAAATTCTGAATTTCTGACAAAAATATCTCTCAAAATTTTGTAAAATTTCGCACAAAAAATGTAAATTTTTACCGAATTCAACAAATTTTCTGAGAATTTTTTGCAGGAGACGTAAATTTTTTTACAAAATTTAAAAAATTTTACATGATTTTTCCCGCGAAAATATTCAAATTTTTCAAGAGTTGAGCACAATTTTACGCAGAAATTCTAAATTATTTTCAAAATTTAACAAATTTTTCATGATTTTTTGCAAAAAAGAATGTCTAACTTTACCGGAAGTTTCACAAAATTTCGTAGAAATTACACAAAAGTTGTAAATTTTACGAAAAAAGTTTAGAATCCTGGATTTTTTAAAACTTAATCGCAAATTTTAACAAATTTTCCATGATTTTTTCGCGAAACAATCCGTTTTCCAGAAATTTTGCGAAATTTGACGCTAAAAATTCGATTTTTTCTATTTTGAGGAATTTTGTATGATTTTTCACGAAAAACATCCAACTTTTAAAAAATGTTACCAAATTCTGTAGTATTTTACATAACAATTGTAAATTTTCTCCAAATTTAACAAATTTTCCGTTTTTTTGGCTAAAATTTTGCGAAAATTTCATAAAATGTTGTAGAATTTTACACAAAAATTGTGATTTTTCCTTCTATATTTAACAAATTTCGTACGATTTTTAGCAAAAAAGGCTCAAATTTTTACAAATTACACGAAATTTTTCGAATTTTACATAGAAATTGTGAATTTTTTTTCCAAAATATAACAAATTTTCCATGATTTTTTTTGAAAAGTTCAAATTTTTTAAAAAATTTACTAAATTTTGTAGAATTTTACACAAAAATTGTAAATTTTCCCTAAAATTTAACAATACCATGAATTTTTTTTACCAAAAAAGTTCAAATTTTAAAAATTTTACGAAATTTTGTAGAATTTTACGGAAAAATTGTGAATCGTTTTCGAAGTTCAACAAATTTTCTATGTTTTTTTGCAAAAAAAAATTGGAAATTTTGCAAAAATTTCACGAAATTTTGCGCGATTTTAATCAAAAATTTTATATTTTTCCCAAATTCGAGAAAATTTCCCTGATTTCTTCCCAAAAAAAATTTTAATTTTACAAAATTCCGTGGAATTTTTCGTAGAAAAATTCTAAGTTTTTACCAGTTTTAACATAATTTCCGCGATTTTTTTTCAAATAAAAAGGTAAATTTTTCCCGAAATAAAAAAAAAATTGTAGAATTTTTCACAAAAATTTTAAATTTTCCCTAAAATTTAACAATACCATGAATTTTTTTTACCAAAAAAGTTCAAATTTTAAAAATTTTACGAAATTTTGTAGAATTTTACGGAAAATATTGTGAATCGTTTTCGAAGTTCAACAAATTTTCTATGTTTTTTTGCAAAAAAAAATTGGAAATTTTGCAAAAATTTCACGAAATTTTGCGCGATTTTAATCAAAAATTTTATATTTTTCCCAAATTCGAGAAAATTTCCCTGATTTCTTCCCAAAAAAAATTTTAATTTTACAAAATTCCGTGGAATTTTTCGTAGAAAAATTCTAAGTTTTTACCAGTTTTAACATAATTTCCGCGATTTTTTTTCAAATAAAAAGGTAAATTTTTCCCGAAATAAAAAAAAAATTGTAGAATTTTTCACAAAAATTTTAAATTTTTGACAAATTCAGCAAATTTCCAATGATTCTTCCTTTAAAAAAGTTCAAGTTTTTAAAAAATTTTAACGGATTTTGTAGAATTTTACACAAAAGATGTGTTTTTTCGCAGGAAAAGTTTAAATTTTTCAAAATTTTCACGAAATTTCCTAGAATTTTACTCAAAAATTGTATATTTTCCCCAAAATTTAACTAATTTTTTGCAAAAAAATGTTGAAATTTATTGTAAAATTTCAGCAGAATTTTGCACAAAAGTTGTAATTTTTCCTAAAATTGAACAAAATTTCTATGATTTTTCGCCAAAAAATTCGAATTTTTTAAAAATTACACAAAATTTTGTATAATTTTACACAAAAAATGAAAAATTTTCCCAAATTCAACAAATCTTTCCTGATTTTTTCGCAAAAAAAGTTCAAATTCTACAAAAATTTTACTATAGTTTGTCGAATTTTACAAAAAAAAATGTAAATTTTTCAATTTTTCAATGACTTTTCCCCGAAGAAAATTGAAATTTTACAAAATGTTGTGTGGAATTTTATACAAAAATTTTAAATTTTTACCGAAATTCAACAAATTTTTGCCAGATTTTTTCCAAAAATAGTTTAAATTGTTGCCAAATTCAACAAATTGTGCATGATTTTTCAACAAAAAATCTTCAAATTTTCCCAAAACTTTTTCACAATTTTATTAATATTTCACAATTTTACAAATTCTCCTTGATTTTCTCAAAAAAAGTTCAAATCTATCAAAAATTTCACAAAATGTTGTAGAATTTTACAAAAAAATTGTAGATTTACATTTTTTCAACTTTTTTCGTTGTAAAATGCATTTTTTGGGCAATTTTCATGGAAAATTTCTAAAAATTTCTTTCATTTTTTTAGGTCCTTAATCGCCGACAATATTTTATTATCGAAAACCGACGACGCTTGGACGGTCCGTCGGCGAGAATTGTCGAAAATAGCATCTAAAATTAGGAGGAGAATCGAAATTTTACAAAATCCGAAAAATTGTAAAGAAGCTAAAAAGATATTATGCAATTTGAATAAAGGGTATTATATTTTTCTAAGAATTTTACAAAATTTAAAATTTTAAAATTTCAATTTTTTCTTTTTAAAATTTTTAGAATTTTGATTTTCAGGTGAAATTTTTTTTTTTTAAATTTGGCCTAAAATATCGAATTTTGGAGTCAAATTTGCTTTTTTTCTCCCAGAAATTCATACTTTTTTCATTATCAGAAAAATTGGAAAAAAATTAAAAATTGGAGAAATTTAAAAATTCGATGCAGAATTTTGAACTTTAGTCCTGAATTTTTTGCTAAAATTCCAATTTTTCTCATAGCAAAAAAAAAATTCCACTCAAAATTCGTGCAAAATCCAAAATTCAGTTTTTGTCAAAATTTAAATTTTTGAAAAAATGCCAATAATTTTATTCAAAATTTATAAAAATTTCAAAATTTGACGCCGAATTTTTAAATTTTGGACCTAAATTTGAAAATTCTTTGTCATTCTTACGCCAAATTTTAGTTTTTTTTTGTGCAAAATTTTCAGTTATGATGCTAAAAATCTTGTTTTTAATATTTGAATGAATTTCCGAAAAAAACTTTTTTGATTAAGAATTCATTAAAATTTTAAAATTGAATGGAAATATTAAAATTTTACCCCGAATTTTTTGAAATATTTACAGTTTTGGCGCCAAATTTTTAATTTATTTCATATTTGAAAGGTTTGAAAAAAATTTTTTTTTGATTCGAAATTCATTTAAATTCTTGAAATTCGAGTAGAATATTGAATTTTTACTCAAAATTTTGAAATTTTTTCATGAAAATTTTGTCTTTTCGGCCAGATTATTCAATTTTACAACCGAAATTTCGATTTTTTATGTGCAGATTTCTAGCAAATTTCATTCTTTAAAAATTTGTTTAAATTTTGAATTTTGGAGAAAAATGTTGAATTTTACTTCCCAAGTTTCAAATTTTTTCCTGTGAATAATCTCAACAAGTTTTATAATTTAAAATTTGAATTTAAAAAAAGCGAAAAAAATTTTTTTCAATTATTTTAAAATTCGATTGAAAATTTAAAAGTTTTTCCCTTCAAATTTTTTCTGCAGAATTTCAGCAAACTTCCCATAATTAGAAAATTCAAATTTGAAAAATTGAAAAAAATTTTCAAAATTAAAGATTAATTTCGAGTTTTGGAGAAAAATGTTTCAAATTTTTTCTCCGAAATCCCAGAAAATTTGCCTACTATGAAAATTCGAATTGAAAAAAAATTTTTTTTTTACAAAATTTCGAATTTTAATCAAATTTCGAGTTTTGAACCAAAATATGCCAATTTTGCAATTGAAATTTAAAATTTCACTGCCGATTGAGATCAAAAAGTTGAAAAAATTTCAAATTTCAAATTCAAGAATTTATTACTTTAAATTTCGAATTTTGGATTAAAATATTCCAATTTTTCTACCCAAATTTCAATTTTTTTCAGCAGAATATGAGAAAAGTTGCCGAATTTGGGAAATTTCAAATTTTTGAATATTTCAAATTTTTTAAAATTTCAAATTTCTCAAATTTTAAATTTTTTTAAATTTTAATTTTTTTTTTCTTCAGATGCGGTTTCGGTTGCCAAATTCACCACGCTGCCTATTGTTTTATAACGGCCTACAGTATGAATAGAACGTTAGTTTTACAATCCAGACCATGGTCCTATTCGGACAAGGCTTGGACGTCCGTTTTTCTACCATTGTCCGGTGGCGCAAATGGTCAAAACGACGACTACGCCGCGGAAAATTCTTGTGTAAATTTGGAAGATGAAGTGCAAGAATGGTCCAGTGGTGTAAATTACCAAGAATCGAAAATTATTTCTTTGCCAATCGTGGACAGTTTACATCCAAGGCCGCCCCAGCTACCATTGGCGTTCCCGAAAGAATTGGCCTCGGAACTTTTGAGGTATTTTGAGGGTTTTTTGACGAAAAAACCACCAAATTTGGAAAAAAAACCATTTTTTTGCAATTTTTGTTTTTAAAATATTTGCATATTTTTTTGGGGAAAATTGAAAATTTTATAAGAAAAATGACCCAAAATTCAAATTTTACAAAAAATTTGCAGAAAAAATGTATATTTCTATACCAAAATTTGAAAAAATTAGATTTTTTTCGGAAATTTTTTTTTTGAAAATTTAACATAAGAGATTGGAGAAAATTCAAGTTATACAAATTATTTTCATAAGAAATTGTAAAATTCTATACAAAATTGAGAAAAATTGAATTTTTTTGGAATTTCTTTCCTAAAATTTGTACATTTCCCGGTAAAATCCTAAATTTACATCAAGATTTGGAGAAAATTCAAGTCTTAAAAATAAATTACAAATTTAGGAAAGCATGAAAAATATGCATTTTTATGTAAAAATAACCAAAAAAATGAATTTTTTAACAAAAAGACGTAAAATTCTAAACAAAATGGAAAATTTTAGACTGGAAATTGGAGGAGATTCAGGTTTTTTCAGAAAATTAGCTTTAAAGTTATGAAATTCTATACAAAAATGGGAAACCCGAATTTTTTTGCGAATTTTTTCCGAAAATTTCGCAAATTTTTTTTTGACAGAATCGAAAATTTGAGAAAATACAAGTTTTACAAAAAAAATTTGCATAAAAATTGTGAATTTCTATACAGAAATGTGAAAGAATTTGAATTTTTCCGCAATTTCTTCCGAAAAATACGCACATTTTTTTTAGAAAATCGAAAAAAATTTACATTAGAAATTTGAGGAAATTCAGGTTTTTTTTCAAAGAATTTTCGTAAAATTGTAAATTTTTATGTAAAAATAACCTAAAGAAGAATTTTTTCCTAAAATTTCAGACATTTTTTCGTAAAATTCCAGACTAAATTGAAAACTTTACATTCAAAAATAAATAAAATCAAAAAAAAAATAATAGAATAAATGCATAAAAATGTAAATTTATATACGAAAACGAAAAAAATTGAATTTGTTTGAGATTTTTCATGCGAAAAATTTGTATATTTTTTTGACAACATCGAGAATTTTAAACCAAAGATTGGCGAAAATTCAAGTTTTACAAAAAATGTATAAAAAAACATTGATTTATATGCAAAAATACTCAAAAAATACAACAAATTTTAATATTTTGCCCCACAAATTTGTGAATTTTCTTGGAAAATTTGAAATTTTACTTGAAAAATTGGAGAAAATTCAAATTTTTTAAAAAGTTTACATAAAAAATGTAAATTTTTTAAAATAATTAGGGAACATTTGATTTTTTTGGAAATTTTCTCCCCAAAAATTTGTAAATTTCCTTAGGAAATCGAAAATTTTAAGCGAAAAATTCGACAAAAAATTTACATATAAACGTAAATTTGTAAAAAAATGAAAAAAATTGCCAGAAAAAGAAATTTTCCTCGAAATTCTAAATAAAACTGAAAATTTTACAGTCAAAAATTGGAGAAAATTCAGAATTTTCAGAAAATTTGCATAAAAAACTATACATTTCTATTAAAAAATTTAATTTGTTTAAATTTTTTTCAAAATTTAAAAATTTCTATTGAAAAATTCAATTTGTTTAAATTTTTTTCAAAATTTAAAAATTTCTATTGAAAAATTCAATTTGTTTAAATTTTTTCAAAATTTAAAAATTTCTATTGAAAAATTCAATTTGTTTAAATTTTTTTTCTGAATTTTTTTAAAAATTCACCAATTGTCAGATTTTTCAGCAGATTTTTCGATATAAGTAGCAAAAAATGAACAGCTGAGTTGGAAATTTTCTGAAAAAAAAACAATTTTTTTCACAAAAAGGTAAATTTTCGCCCAAAATTTGCAGATTTTGAGCCAAAAATTGCTTCAAAGACTGCATTTTTTAAAACAAAACTATCAATTTTTGAAATTTTTAAAATTGAGATTTTCTAATTTTTTGCCTAGATTTTTGTGTATAAAAATCAAAAAATTACCAATTTTGTTGAAAATTTTTAGAGAAAAAAATCCGTTTTTACAAAAAAATTCCACAAAAATGGAAATTTTTGCCCAAAATTTGGTAATTTTGGCCCAAAAATATCTTTAAAAATTCACCAATTGTCAGATTTTTCAGCAGATTTTTCGATATAAGTAGCAAAAAATGAACAGCTGAGTTGGAAATTTTCTGAAAAAAAAACAATTTTTTTCACAAAAAGGTAAATTTTCGCCCAAAATTTGCAAATTTTGACCCAAAAATTGCTTCTAAGACTGCATTTTTTAAAACAAAAATTTCAAGTTTTGAAATTTTCAAAATTGAGATTTTTTAATTTTTTGCCTAGATTTTTGTGTATAAAAAGCAAAAAATTACCAATTTTGTTGAAAATTTTTAGAAAAAAAATCCGTTTTTCCAAAAAAAATTCCACAAAAATGGAAATTTTTGCCCAAAATTTGGTAATTTTGGCCCAAAAATATCTTTAAAAATTCACCAATTGTCAGATTTTTCGATATAAGTAGCAAAAAATGAACAGCTGAGTTGAAAATTTTCTGAAAAAAAACAATTTTTTTCACAAAAAGGTAAATTTTCGCCCAAAATTTGCAAATTTTGACCCAAAAATTGCTTTTAAGACTGCATTTTTTAAAACAAAACTTTCAATTTTTGAAATTTTTAAAATTGAGATTTTTTAATTTTTTGCCTAGATTTTTGCGTATAAAAAGCAAAAAATTACCAATTTTGTTGAAAATTTTTAGAAAAAAAATCCCTTTTTACAAAAAAAATTCCACAAAAATGGAAATTTTTGCCCAAAATTTGGTAATTTTGGCCCAAAAATATCTTTAAAAATTCACCAATTGTCAGATTTTTCGATATAAGTAGCAAAAAATGAACAGCTTAGTTGGAAATTTTCTGAAAAAAAAACAATTTTTTTTCACAAAAAGCTAAATTTTCGCCCAAAATTTGCAAATTTTGACCCAAAAATTGCTTCTAAGACTGCATTTTTTAAAACAAAACTTTCAATTTTTGAAATTTTTAAAATTGAGATTTTTTAATTTTCTGCCTAGATTTTTGTGTATAAAAAGCAAAAAATTACCAATTTTGTTGAAAATTTTTAGAAAAAAAATCCGTTTTTACAAAAAAAATTCCACAAAAATGGAAATTTTTGCCCAAAATTTGGTAATTTTGGCCCAAAAATATCTTTAAAAATTCACCAATTGTCAGATTTTTCGATATAAGTAGCAAAAAATGAACAGCTTAGTTGGAAATTTTCTGAAAAAAAAAAATTTTTTTCACAAAAAGCTAAATTTTCGCCCAAAATTTGCAAATTTGGACCCAAAAATTGCTTCTAAGACTGCATTTTTTAAAACAAAACTTTCAATTTTTGAAATTTTCAAAATTGAGATTTTTTAATTTTTTACCTAGATTTTTGCGTATAAAAAGCAAAAAATTACCAATTTTGTTGAAAATTTTTAGAAAAAAATCCGTTTTTACAAAAAAATTCCCACAAAAATGGAAATTTTTGCCCAAAATTTGGTAATTTTGGCCCAAAAATATCTTTAAAAATTCACCAATTGTCAGATTTTTCAGCAGATTTTTCGACATAAGTAGCAAAAAATGAACAGCTGAGTTGGAAATTTTCTGAAAAAAAAGAATTTTTTTCACAAAAAGGTAAATTTTCGCCCAAAATTTGCAAATTTTGACCCAAAAATTGCTTCTAGGACTGCATTTTTCAAAACAAAACTTTCAAGTTTTGAAATTTTTAAAATTGGGATTTTTTAATTTTTTGCCTAGATTTTTGTGTATAAAAAGCAAAAAATTACCAATTTTCTTGAAAATTTTTAGAAAAAAAATCCGTTTTTACAAAAAAATTCCACAAAAATGGAAATTTTTGCCTGAAATTTGGTAATTTTGACCCAAAAAAATCTTTAAAAATTCACCAATTGTCAGATTTTTCGATATAAGTAGCAAAAAATGAACAGCTGAGTTGGAAATTTTCTGAAAAAAATACAATTTTTTTCACAAAAAGGTAAATTTTCGCCCAAAATTTTCAAATTTTGACCCGAAAATTGCTTTTTAAGACTGCATTTTTTGAAACAAAACTTTCAATTTTTGAAATTTTTAAAATTGAGATTTTTTAATTTTTTAAATTTTAAATTTTTAAAATTTAAAAATTTTAAATTTTTTTCTCTCAAATTAGGCTCCACGGTAACCCGCCGGCTTGGTTCGTCGGCCAATTTATCAATTTTATGTGGCGTTTACAGCCCGATTTGAAGCTAAAATTGGAGAAAGCTTCGTCCAAAATGCTTTTCGACGGGCCGATCGTCGGCGTCCACGTTCGCCGCACGGACAAAGTCGGCTCCGAAGCCGCTTTCCACCCTTTAAAAGAGTATATGAAACATGTGGACGAATGGTTTGATATTCAGGCAAAAAAATTTTTTTTTTAGAATTTTCAATTTTTTTGAAAAGTTTTTCATTTTTCAAATTTTTTTTGGAAAAATTTTAATTTTTCAAATTTTTTTTTTGAAAAATTTTTATTTTTAAATCAAATAATTTAAGAAGAGTATGAGAAAATATAGGGTTTTTTACATATAACATGACAATTTTCTGTATTACTGTATTTTTTGATTTTTACTGTAAAACTGTAAAATAATTGGATACAGTAATTTTTAAACATAGTTTTTTGTAAAATTATATTTTTGAGGAAAACCCTTTTTTTTGTAAAATTATTTTTTTGTAAAAAAATCTAAAAAACGTTGTTTTTAATAAAATTTAAAAAAAATTTCAAAATCGACCTCTTCTTTTGTAAAATCATATTTTTGTGAAAAAATTTACGAAATTGAATTTTTTATATAATTTTAAAAAGTGTTCAAAATTTAGCTTTTTTTGTAAAATCCTTTTTTTTAATTTTTTTCTCGTAAAACTGTATTTTTTAAAAATTAAATCTTTTTTTTGTAAAATTCTATTTTTGTTAGAAAATCTACAAAATTTAGTTTTTTATAAAATTGAAAAAAAATTTTTAAAATTGACCTCTTCTTTTGTAAAATTCTATTTTTGTAAAAAAATCTACAAAACTTTGTTTTTTATAAAATTGAAAAAAAATTTAAAATTGACCTCTTCTTTTGTGAAATTATATTTTTGTGAAAAAATTTACAAAATTGAATTTTTTATATAATTTTAAAAAGTGTTCAAAATTAAGTTTTTTTTGTAAAATCCTTTTTTTCTTCGTAAAATAGTATTTTTAAAAATTAAATTTTTTTTTGTAAAATTCTTTTTTTGTAAAATTCTATTTTTGTAAAAAAATCTACAAAACTTTGTTTTTTATAAAATTGAAAAAAAATTTCAAAATTGACCTCTTCTTTTGTAAAATTATATTTTTGTGAAAAAATTTACAAAATTGAATTTTTTATATAATTTTAAAAAGTGTTCAAAATTAAGTTTTTTTTGTAAAATCCTTTTTTTTCTTCGTAAAATAGTATTTTCAAAAATTAAATCTTTTTTTTGTAAAATTCTATTTTTGTAAAAAAATCTACAAAATTTAGTTTTTTATAAAGTTGTAAAAAAATTTTAAAATTGACCTCTTCTTTTGTGAAATTATTGAATTTTTTTGGTAAAAAATTTGTAAAATTGATTTTTTTTGTAAAAAATCTATTAAATTGATTTTTTTGTAAAAAAATCTACAAAAGCGATTTTTTTGTAAGTTTTTTTTTGTTGCCAAAAATCTAGAGAATTGAATGTTTTTGTGAAAAAAATTTTTTTCAAAGTCTACAGAATCGAGTTTTTTGTAAAACTTAACTTTTGTAACAAATCTACAGATTGAATTTTTTGTAAAACTCTACTTGAAAAATTTTCAGAATTTAGTTTTTCTGAAAAATTCTATTTTTAAAAAATCTACAAAATTGAATTTTTTTTTGTAAAAAATCTATTAAATTGATTTTTTTTGTAAAAAAATTTACAAAATTTTGTGTTTTTGTAAAAAAATCTACAAAAGCGAATTTTTTTGTAAAAAATCTGTAAAATTGATTTTTTTTGTAAAAAATCTATTAAATTGATTTTTTTTGTAAAAAAATCTACAAAAGCGATTTTTTTGTAAGATTTTTTTTGCCAAAAATCTAGAGAATTGAATGTTTTTGTGAAAAATTTTTTTTCAAAGTCTACAAAATCGAGTTTTTTGTAAAACTTGACTTTTGTAACAAATGTACAGATTGAATTTTTTGTAAAACTCTACTTGAAAAATTTTCAGAATTTAGTTTTTCTGAAAAATTCTATTTTTAAAAAATCTACAAAATTGAATTTTTTTTTGTAAAAAATCTATTAAATTGATTTTTTTTTGTAAAAAAATTTACAAAATTTAGTGTTTTTGTAAAAAAATCTACAAAAGCGAATTTTTTTGTAAAAAATCTGTAAAATTGATTTTTTTTGTAAAAAAATCTATTAAATTGATGTTTTTGTAAAAAATCTATTAAATTGATTTTTTTGTAAAAAAATCTACAAAATCGATTTTTTTGTAAGATTTTTTTTGCCAAAAATCTAGAGAATTGAATGTTTTTGTGAAAAATTTTTTTTCAAAGTCTACAAAATCGAGTTTTTTGTAAAACTTAACTTTTGTAACAAATCTACAGATTGAATTTTTTGTAAAACTCTACTTGAAAAATTTTCAGAATTTAGTTTTTCTGAAAAATTCTATTTTTAAAAAATCTACAAAATTGAATTTTTTTTGTAAAAAATCTATTAAATTGATTTTTTTTTGTAAAAAATTTACAAAATTTAGTGTTTTTGTGAAAAAATTTTGAAATAAAGTACAGAATAAATTTTTTTTGTAAATTTTTTTTCAGAAGAGTCTACAAAAAAGAGATTTTTATGAAACTGAATTTTTGCAAAAAATGCACAAAATTGAGTTTTATGAGAAATTTTGTATATAATTTATCAATGAAAATCCATTTTTGAAAAATTTTAAATTTTTCTTTAAAAATTTCAATTTTCTTGTAAAACTTTTAGACGATTTTTCAAGCATTAAAGCGTCCAGTTTAAAATTCGAACCAAATTTGGTCGCATTTTCTAACCCGAAAAAACTTACAAAGTTGAATTTTTTTGTAAAATTTTTTTAATTCTGTAAATTTTGCAAAAAAACTTGTAAAAAATTCACAAAATTGAGTTTTTTTGTAAAAATTTTTTTTGTTGCAAAAAATTTACGAAATAGAGACTTGCTAAAAATTTCAGAGAAATCTAAAAAATTGAGTTTTTTTTCTGAAATCGGAATTTTTTTTAAAATTAAATTATTTTTTTTCTGTCTACAAAATTGAGTTTTATCTAGTAAATTTCAATTTTTTTCAATTTTAATACTTTTACAGAATTGAATTTTTTTGTAAAATCAAAATTCTTTGCATAATTGGAATATTTTGTGTAAAATTAAAATTTTTTGTTAAATTAAAATCTTTTGTAAAATTGAATTTTTTTTCTAAAATTACAATTTTTTCTTTAAAATTAAATTTTTTCCAAATTTAAATTTCAGAATTTAAACTTTTTACAGGATACTTTAAACATCAAATCGTCGAGTTTAAAATTCGAACCAAATTTGGTCGAATTTTGTAAACCGAAAAAAACTTTTACAAAATTGAATTTTTTTGTAAGATTCTGTTTTCATTTTGCAAGTTTTGTGAAAAAACTGTCGTAAAAAATTTAGAAATTGAGGTTTTTTTTTGTAAAATTTTCTTTTCATTTTGCAAGTTTTGTGAAAAAATTGTCGTAAAAAGTTTAGAAATTGATTTTTTTGTAAAATTCTATTTTCATTTTGTAAATTTTGTAAAAAAAAACTGTCGTAAAAATTTAGAAATTGAGTTTTTTTGTAAAGTTTTCTTTTCATTTTGTAAATTTAGTAAAAAAGCAAAAACAAAATTGAATTTTCTTTTGAAAAAATTCGTGATTTATGAATAATTTTTTTATTGTTATTTTTTGTTGTTAAATTTTATTTTTTTTGTAAAATTTTATTTTTTTTTGTAAAATTTTCTTTTCATTTTGTAAATTTTGTAAAAAAGCAACAAAAAACTTGAATTTCATTTTGAAAAAATTTGTGATTTATGAATAAATTTTATTTTTTTTGTTGTAAAATTTTATTGTTATTTTTTGTTGTAGAATTAGGTTTTTTTGTAAAATTTTATTTTTTTTTGTAAATTTAATTTTAAATTAAAAAAAATTATAAGATACTTTAAACATCAAATCGTCGAGTTTGAAATTCGAACCAAATTTGGTCGCATTTTCTAAACCGAAAAAAACTTTTACAAAATTGAATTTTTTTGTAAAATTTTCTTTTCATTTTGTAAATTTTGTAAAAAAAACTGTCGTAAAAAATTTAGAAATTGAGTTTTTTTTTGTAAAATTTTCTTTTCATTTTGTAAATTTTGTAAAAAAAGCAAGAAAAAAAATCGAATTTCATTTTGGAAAATTTGTCATTTATGAATAAATTTTATTTTTTTGTTGTAAAATTTTATTGTTATTTTTTTGTTGTAGAATTTAGTTTTTTTGTAAAATTTTATTTTTTTTGTAGAATTTTATTTTTTTTTGTAAAATTTTATTTTTTTTGTAAAATTCTGTTTTCATTTTGCAAGTTTTGTAAAAAAACTGTCGTAAAAAATTTAGAAATTGATTTTTTTTTGTAAAATTCTATCTCCATTTTGTAAATTTTGTAAAAAAAAACTGTCGTGAAAAATTTAGAAATTGAGTTTTTTTTGTAAAATTTTCTTTTCATTTTGTAAATTTTGTAAAAAAGCAACAAAAAAATTGAATTTCATTCTGAAAAAATTTGTGATTCATGAATAAAATTTATTTTTGTTGTTGTAAAATTTTATTGTTATTTTTTTGTTGTAGAATTTGGTTTTTTTTGTAAAATTTTATTTTTTTTGTAAAATTTTATTTTTCTTCGTAAAATTGTAATTTTTTTGTAAATTTAATTTTAAATTTAGAAAAAAATTATAGGATACTTTAAACATTAAATCGTCGAGTTTAAAATTCGAACCAAATTTGGGCGCATTTTCTAAACCGAAAAAAAACTTTTACAAAATTGAAATTTTTTGTAAAATTCTATTTTCATTTTGTAATTTTGTAATGAAACTGCCGTAGAAAATTTACAAATTGAGTTTTTTTGTAAAATTTTCTTTTCATTTTGTAAATTTTGTAAAAAAGCAACAAAAAAATTGAATTTTATTTTGAAAAAATTTGTGATTTATGAATAAATTTTATTTTTTTGTTGTAAAATTTTATTGTTATTTTTGTTGTTGTAGAATTTGGTTTTTTTTGTAAAATTTTATTTTTCTTTGTAAAATTTTAATTTTTTAGTAAATTTAATTTTAAATTTAAAAAAATTACAGGATACTTTGAACATTAAATCGTCGAGTTTAAAATTCGAACCAAATTTGGTCTAATTTTCTAAACCGAAAAAAAAACTTTTACAAAATTGAATTTTTTTGTAAAATTCTGTTTTCATTTTGCAAGTTTTGTGAAAAAACTGTCGTAAAAAATTTAGAAATTGATTTCTTTTGTAAAATTCTATTTCCATTTTGTAAATTTTGTAAAAAAGCAAAATTTAATTTACAAAATTGAGTTTTCTTTTGAAAAAATTTGTGATTTATGAATAATTTTTTTTTATTGTTATTTTTTTGTGAAATTTTATTTTTTTTGTAAAATTTTATTTTTTTGTAAAATTTTCTTTTCATTTTGTAAATTTTGTAAAAAAGCAACAAAAAATAGAATTTCATTCTGAAAAAATTTGTGATTTATGAATCAAATTTATTTTTTTGTTGTAAAATTTTATTATTTTTTTGTTGTAGAATTTGGTTTTTTTGTTGTAGAATTTGGTTTTTTTTGTAAAATTTTATTTTTTTTTGTAAAATTTTATTTTTTTTTGTAAAATTTTATTTTTTTTGTAAAATTTTATTTTTTTTGTAAATTTAATTTTAAATTTTAAAAAAATTATAGGATACTTTAAACATTAAATCGTCGAGTTTAAAATGCGAACCAAATTTGGTCGCATTTTCTAAACCGAAAAAAACTTTTACAAAATTGAATTTTTTTGTAAAATTTTCTTTTCATTTTGTAAATTTTGTAAAAAAGCAAAAAAAAATTGAATTTACAAAATTAAATTTTCTTTGGAAAAAATTTGTGATTTATGAATTTTTTTTTGTTATTTTTCTTGTGAAGTTTTATTTTTTTGTAAAAAATTTTTTTTTGTAAAATTTTATTTTTTTTGTAAAATTTTATTTTTTTTGTAAAATTTTATTTTTTTTTGTAAATTTAATTTTAAATTTAAAAAAAATTATAGGATACTTTAAACATTAAATCGTCGAGTTTAAAATTCGAACCAAATTTAGTGGAATTTTCTAAACCGAAAAAAACTTTTACAAAATTGAATTTTCTTGTAAAATTCTATTTTCTTTCTGTAAATTTTGTGAAAAAACTGTCGTTAAAATTTAGAAATTGATTTTTTTTGTAAAATTCTATTTCCATTTTGTAAATTTTGTAAAAAAAAAACTGTCGTAAAAAATTTAGAAATTGAGTTTTTTTTGTAAGATTTTCTTTTCATTTTGTAAATTTTGTAAAAAAGCAACAAAAAATTGAATTTCATTTTGAAAAAATTTGTGATTTATGAATAAATTTTTTTTTGTTGTTGTAAAATTTTATTGTTATTTTTTGTTGTAGAATTTGGTTTTTTTTTGTAAAATTTTATTTTTTTTGTAAAATTTTATTTTTTTTTGTAAAATTTTATTTTTTTCTGTAAAATTTTATTTTTTTTGTAAATTTAGTTTTAAATTAAAAATATTATAGGATACTTTAAACATTAAATCGTCGAGTTTAAAATTCGAACCAAATTTGGTCGAATTTTCTAAACCGAAAAAAACTTTTACAAAATTGAATTTTCTTGTAAAATTCTATTTTCTTTCTGTAAATTTTGTGAAAAAACTGTCGTTAAAATTTAGAAATTGAGTTTTTTTGTAAAATTTTCTTCTCATTTTGTAAATTTTGTAAAAAAGCAAAAAAAAATTGAATTTACAAAATTGAATTTTCTTTTGAAAAAATTTGTGATTTATGAAAAAATTTTTTTATTGTTATTTTTTTGTAAAATTTTATTTTTTTTGTAAAATTTTATTTTTTTTGTAAAATTTTCTTCTCATTTTGTAAATTTTGTAAAAAAGCAAAAAAAAATTGAATTTACAAAATTGAATTTTCTTTTGAAAAAATTTGTGATTTATGAAAAAATTTTTTTATTGTTATTTTTTTGTAAAATTTTATTTTTTTTGTAAAATTTTATTTTTTTTGTAAAATTTTCTTTTCATTTTGTAAATTTTGTAAAAAAGCAACAAAAAAATTGAATTTCATTTTGAAAAAATTTGTGATTTATGAATAAATTTTATTTTTTTTGTTGTAAAATTTTATTGTTATTTTTTTGTTGTAGAATTTGGTTTTTTTGTAAAATTTTTTTTGTAAAATTTTATTTTTTTTGTAAAATTTTAATTTTTTTTGTAAATTTAATTTTAAATTTAGAAAAAAATTATAGGATACTTTAAACATTAAATCGTCGAGTTTAAAATTCGAACCGAATTTGGGCGCATTTTCTGAACCGAAAAAGCTTCTACGACGCGTCTATTTGGCCACCGACGACCCGAAAGTCGTGGAAGAAGCCAAAAAACTGTATACAAAAGAAAATGGTTACGAAATTTTGGCCGATAGCCAAGTGGCCTCGACGGCCCATTTGGGCAAACGTTATTCCGATCCGTCGCTTTTGGGCATCATTTTCGACGTCCACTTTTTGGCCAAAACCGCCCATTTGGTGTGCACTTTTTCCTCGCAAGTTTGCCGTTTAGCCTACGAATTGATGCAAGCCGAATTCGAAGTGAGGCGATTTTTTGTGAAAAAAATTTAAAAAATTTGAAATTTAAAAAAATTTTAAATTTAATTTGAAAAAATTGAAATTTTAAAAATATTGAAAAATTTAGAAAAATTTAAAAGTTTGGGAGAAATTTGAGAAAGTTTAAAAATTTGGAAGTTTGGAAGAAAAATTCTAAAAAATTGAAAAACAATAGAAATTTCCACATAAAAATTGAAAAATAAAAAAAAATCATAAAAAATACGAAAAAGTAAAAAAATCGGGGAAAAAAATCATAAAAAATACAAAAAAGTAAAAAAATCGGCAAAAATAAAAAAAATTCCAAAATAGAAAACAGAAAGAAATTGATAAAATCAAAAAATCTACAAAAATCAAAAAACCGCAAAAAAGTCAAAATGAAAAAAAACCAAAAAAATCGGAAAAAAATTAATAAAGGAAAAAATTGAAGAAAGTAAAAAAGCCAAAAAAAATTAAAATAATTAACGAGAAAAATTAGAAAGGTTCCAAAAAAGATTACAAAAAAATCGAAAAACACAATCAAAAAATAGAATATAAGAAAAAATAAGGGAAAATCGAAAAAATCAAAAGGATTAAAAAATGAACTAAAAATTCAAAAAGATTAAAAAATAACAAATAAATCAAAAAAAAAATTTGAATTTGATAGAAATGTGCAAAAATAATTTGAATTCGACGAAAATTTGAAAAAAGTTGAAATTTAAAAAATCTTGAAAAATTTAGAAAAATTTGAAAATTTGAGAAAATTTAAAAATTTGGAACTTTGGAAGAAAACTTCTGAAAAATTGAAAAACAAGAGAAATTTCCACGTAAAAATTGAAAAATGAAAAAAATCATAAAAAATACAAAAAGTGGAAAAATTGGAAAAAATATGAAAAATTCCAAAATAGAAAACAGAGAGAAATTGATAAAATCAAAAAATCTACAAAAATCAAAATGAAAAAACCAAAAAAGTCGAAAAAATTAATAAAGGAAAAAATTGAAGAAAGTAAAAAAGCCAAAAAAATTGAAATAATTAACGAGAAAAATTACAAATGTCAAAAAATTGAAGAACACAATCAAAAAACAAAATATGAGAAAAAATAAGGAAAAATCAAAAGGATTAAAAAATGAACTAAAAATTCAAAAAGATTAAAAAATAACAAATAAATTCAAAAAAAATTGGATTCGATGAAAATTTGCAAAAATAATTTGAGTCCGATGAAAATTTGAAAAAAATTGAAATTTTAAAAATCTTGAAAAATTTAGAAAAATTTGGGAGAATTTTGAGAAAAAATTCGTAAATTCGGGAAAAAAATTCCAAAATTTGAAAAAATTGGCATTTTTAAAAACAATTGGAAATTTCTAAAAAATTGAGAATTTGCCAAAAATTTGAAATTATGGAGGGAAAATGAAAATTTTTAAAAATTTGGAATTTTGTAACAATTTGAAATTTTGAAAGAAATTTAAATTTTGAGAGAATTGAAAATTTGAAAAAATTCAGAATTTGAAAATTTGAAAAGCATTTGATGAAAAATTGAAAAGAATTCGATGAAAGTTAAAAAAAAAGATTTCAAAATAAATTGAAATATAGAAAAAAACGTAAATTTCATTTAAATTTAAAAAAATTTGACAATTTTCAAATGCAAAAAAAATTTCAAATTTGATAAACTTTTGAAAAAATTGCATGTAAATTTGAAAAAAAATTTAAAATTTGAAAACATTTGAAAATTTAACAATTTCGAAAATAAATTTGATGAAAAATTGAAGAGAATTTGATGAAAACTGAGAAAAAAGGTTTCGGAACTTGAAAAAAATTTCAAAATTCGAAAAAACCAGAATTAAAAAAAAATTGAATTTTGAAAAAAGGTGAAATTTTGAGAAAAATTCAAAAGTTTGGAAAAATTGGAAAATTCTATAAAAATTTGAAAACATTTGAGAATTTTGCGAATTCAAAAAAAATTTCAAATTTGTTGATGTTTTGAAAAAATTTTTATGAAAATTTCTTCAAAATTTGAATGAATTTGACAATCTGAAATTTTTGAGAGAAATTTTTATAAAAATTCTAGAAGAGTTTGAAAATTTCATAAAAATTTGAAAGGAATTTGACGAAAATTAAAAAAAAAAGACTCCAAAATGCAATTCGAAAAAAATTAAAAATCTGAAAGAAATTGGTAATTTGAAAAAGTTTTTAAACTTTAAAAATAATTTGAAAGTTTCAAAAAATCAAAAATTAGAAAAAAAAATTTCAAGATAAAAAAAATGAAAATTCTTAAAAAAAATTAAATTTTGAAAAATTATTCGAAATTTTGGAAAAAATGTGAAAGGTTTCAGAAAAATTTAACTTTTAATATTAAAAAGTAAAATAAATTGACAGAAGAATTTTCAAAAACTCTAAGTAAAAAATTAGGAAATAAATCAAAAAAATCACAAAAAATAAAAAAAATACAAAGAGATCGAAAAATTAAGAAAAAGAAAAAAATCAAAACAAAAAAACTAGGATCACAAGTTTGCCGTTTAGCCTACGAATTGATGCAAGCCCAATTCGAAGTGAGGCATTTTTTTGTGGAAAAAATTTAAAAAATTTTGGAATTTTGGAAAATTTTTAAAAATTTTGAAAAATTTTGATAATTTGAAAAAAAATCGGAAATTTAGAATAATTTCGAAAATTTATAACAAATTTGAAAAAAATTAAAAATTTTGAAAATTAAAAATGTGAAACAATTTCGAAATTTGGAAGAAATGAGTAAATTTAGAACATATTTATAAATTTAGAAGAAATTTTTTTTTATAAACGTAGAAGAAATTGGAAAAAGGAAAAATTGAAATTTTGAATAAAAAAAATTTAATTTCAAAAAGTGAAAAAATGAATTTCTAAAAAATTAACACGAAAAATTTGAAAAAATCATGACAAAAGGAAAAAATTGAAAGAAATCGGAAAAATAAAATAAATGCAAAAAATACACAAAAAAAGACAAAATTGATAAAATCAAAAAAATCAGCAAAAAATAGAAAAATCCGAAAAAAATAAAAGATTAGAGAAATTGAAAAAAAATCAAAAAATTGATAAAATCAAAAAGTCAAAAAAATCAAAGAGAAAAAATCGAAAAACTTGAATAGATGAAAAAATCTAAAAACTAAAAAGAATTGTAAATACTAACAAAAGTCAAAGTGAATAAACATCAGAAAAATCGAAAAAAATTGAAAAAATTGCAAAAAAATGAAGAAATCTAAAAAAATAAAAAAAGAATCAAAATTAAAGATATCAAATTGGGTGGAAAAAATATCGGAAAATCAATAAAAAATCAAAAAGATTAAAAAATCAATTAAAAAATCGGAAAAAATCCAAAAAATAAATAATGAACCAAAAAAACCAAATTCAGAAAGAACAGAAGAGTCAGAAAAATAAAAAAACATAAAAGCAAATAAATTTAAAGAATAAAAAATAGAAAAAATAGAAAGAATTTGAAATGAAAAAATAACGGACCAAAAAGTTTAGAAATTTAAATCAAGATTGGGAAAAATAAAAAAAATCAACCAAAGAAATCGGGATAGAAAAAAAACGAAAAAATCAGAAGAATAAAAAGAAAATAAAAAAAAAGAACAGAAATGTGCGAAAATCAAAAAGAAGAAAAATTAACAAAAAAAATATAATAAAATGAGCAAAAAAGTCAGGAAATAAAAAAAATTAAGAAAATAAAAAAAAAATCAAAATAAAAAAAATTAAATCAAAGTCAAAAAATCAGAAAATCAACCAAAAAATTCAGCAAAAACAAAGAAAAATCGAAAAACTAAAAAAAAAATCGTGCAAAAAATTGAAATCGAAAAAAATTTTGGAAAAAATATGGAAAAATTAAAATGAGGAAAATCACAAAAGTCGAAAAATTCAAAAAGATAAAAGCAGAAAAATAAAAAATTCTAAAAAGTGTATAAAAAACGTAAAAAATTTAAAAACAAAGAAATTATAGAAAAAAAAATTTTTTTTGATTCTTACTGTAATTGGGAAAATTTTCGACCAATCAAAATTGGACACGTATATTTTTAGCCTTCGATTTCATTGGTTGATCCGGATCATGCTGAACATTTCTATTCGTTGGATGACGTTTATTATTTCGGGGGTCAAAGTGGCCATCAACAAATTGCAATTTTAGATCATCGACCTTCAAATGATAATAATCAAGAAATTGAGCTCAAAATTGGCGATATTGTCGGTATAGCAGGTAAAATTTTCATATCTGGATCAAAATTTTTTGATTTGGATCAAAATTTTTTTGATCTTGATCAAAAATTTCCATTTGAATTTTAGATTCCTTGATCGAAATTAATTTTTTTCCTTGATCCGATTCATGTGAATTTTGAACTTTTTTGGCCCAGATCAAATTTTTCTAATTTTAAACACCTTGATCTAGATCAATTTTTTTTTAAATTTTTTCCCTCATCCTGATCGAAAATTTCAATTTAAATTTCAATTTCTTTGATCCAGATCATTTTTTTTTAAATTTTAAACTCCTCCAATCTAGATCGAACTTTTTGATTTTTTCTATTTGGTCGAAAATTTTAATTTGAATTTTAAACTCTTTTGATCCAGATCAAATTTTCTGCAATTTTTTTTCATTTGGATCAAATTTTCTCTAAATTTTTATGGTTGGATCAAATTTTGCAGAATTTTTTTGATTCGGATTAAATTTACTGCATATTTTTTTGATTTGGATCAAAATTTTTCTGATCTTGGTCAAAAATTTCGATTTGAATTTTAGATTCCTTGATCGAAATTAATTTTTTTTCTTTGATCCGAGTCCGAAAATTTTCATGTGAATTTTGAACTTCTTGGCTCAGATCAAATTTTTCTAATTTTAGACACCTTGATCTAGATCAATTTTTTCTTAAATTTTTTCCCCTCATCCTGATCAAAATTTTCAAATAAGAATTTTCAACTCTTTGATTCAGATCAATTTTTTTTTTGAATTTTAAACTCCTCCAATCTAGATCGAACTTTTTGATTTTTTCTATTTGGTCGAAAATTTTAATTTGAATTTTAAACTTTTTTGATTCAGATCAAATTTTTTGAATTTGTTGATTCCGACCAAACTTTCGGAATTTTAGACTGCTTGATCCAGATCAAATTTTCTGCAAATTTTTATATTTGGATCAAATTTTACGGAATTTTTTTGATTCAGATTAAAATTAGTGCAAATTTTTTTGATTTGGATCAGAAATTTTTCTTTATTTTGATCAAATTTTATGCAAACTTTCATGATGTGGATCAAATTTTCTGCTAATTTTTTTGTGTTTGATCAAATTTTCTGCAAGTTTTTCTGATTTGAATCAAATTTTGCGCAATTTTTTTTGATTTGGATAAAATTTTCTGTAATTTTTTTGATCCGGATCAAATTCAAAGTCGATCAAATTTTATGCAAGTTTCCTATCTTGATCAAATTATCTGGAAATTTATCTGATTTGGATCAAGTTTTTTGCAAATTTTTATTTATCTGGATCAAATCTTATGATCTGGATTAATTTTTTTGCAAACTTTGTTGAACTTGATCAAATTTTATGCGAATTTTTTTGATTTGGATCAAATTTTCTCCAATTTTTTTGATCTGGATCAAATTTTTTGAAGTGAATCAATTTTTTGAATTTTTTTTCAATCCGGTTCAAATTTTATGCAAATTTTTATGATTTAGATTAAAGTTTCGGTGAATTTATTTGCTCTGGATCAAATTTTCGGCAATTTTTTTGACCTGGATCAAATTTTTCGATCTGAATCAAATTTTTTTCATATTTTTTAATCTGGATCGATATTTTTGCAAATTTTTTGATTTGGATCAAATTTTCTGCAAAGTTATGCGATCTGTATCAACTTTAATGCAAATTTTTCTGATATGGATTGAATTTTACGCATTTTTTCATCTGAATCAAATTTTCTGCAAATTTTTTTGATCTGTATCAAATTTTATGCAAATTTTTCGGATTGGGATCAAGGTTCATGCGAATTTTTTGATCTGCATCAAATTTTCTTGAAATCATTTTGATTTTGATCAAATTTTCTGTGATTTTTTTTGATCTGAATCAAATTTTTTGCATATTTTCTCAACCTGGATGAAAATTTATGCAATTTTTCCTTGGGATGAAATTTTCTGCAAATTTTTTGGCTTGAATCAAATTTTCCGTAATTTTTTGATCTGGATCAAATTTTTTAATTTAAATGAAATTTTTTGAATTTTTTAATTTGAATCAATATCTATGCATTTTATATAGATTAAATTATCTGGAATTTTTTGAGTTAAATCAAATATTATGTGATTTATTTTGATCTGGATCAAATTTTCTGCAATTTTTTTCATCTGGGGATCAAATTTTTTGATCTGAATCCATTTTTTCCCATATTTTTCAATCTGGATCGGATTTTATTGAAGTTTTCTGGATTCGGATCAAGGTTCATGCAAATTTTTTGATCTGCATCAAATTTTCTTGAAATTATTTTGATTTTGATCAAATTTTCTGTGATTTTTTTGATCTGAATCAAATTTTTTGCATATTTTCTTAACCTAGATGAAAATTTATGCAATTTTTCCTTGGGATAAAATTTTCTGCAAATTTTTTGGTTTGGATCAAATTTCCTATAATTTTTTGTTCTGGATCAAATTTTTTAATTTAAATGAAATTTTTTGAATTTTTTAATTTGAATCAATATCTATGAATTTTATATAGATTAAATTATCTGGAATTTTTTGAGTTAAATCAAATATTATGTGATTTATATTGATCTGGATCGAATTTTCTGCAATTTTTTTATCTGGGGATCAAATTTTTTGATCTGAATCAAATTTTTTCTATATTTTTTAATCTGGAGTGAATTTTATGCAAATTTTTTCAGATTTAAGTCAAATTTTCGGCAATTTTTCTGATCTGGATCAAATTTTCTGAAATTCTTGATCTAGATCATGATTTTCAAGATTTTTATCAAAAATTCCAATTTGATTTTCCAGGTAATCATTGGGACGGTTATTCCAAAGGCCAAAATGTTCGAACCGATCTTTCCGGACTCTATCCGTCTTTTAAAGTTAAAGAATATTGGCGAATCGAAGATTTTCCCATTTGGCCGAATAGCACGTGATTTTTCTACAGTAAGACTTTTTTGTTTACATCGGGCTTACTGTATTACAAGCTATATTATACTAATCGGGTATGAATGGGAAAATTTACATAATTTTTGAAATTCGAAATTCTAGGTTTCAAAACAATACATATTTTCTAAAACTTGAATTTTTTATTAGAAAAAAGCCAAAATTTACATATTTTTTAAAATTTGAATTTTGCAGGTTCAAAAAAAGGCTGAAATTTACACAATTTTCAAAATTTGAATTTTTTTGATTCAAAAAAAAAATCGAAAATTCTCCATAAAATTTTGAAAACTTGAAATTTTTCGGTAAAAAAATATTAGAAAATTGACATAATTTTTTAATACTTGAAATTTCTAGGTTTAAAATATGCGAAAATTTACATAATTTTTGAAAAGTTGAATTTTACAGTTCAAAAAGATGTTGAAACTTTTTTTTATAATATTCGAAATTTGAAAATTTCAGCGCCAAAAAAATTGTGCAAATTTTAATTAATTTTTCAAATTTTAAATTTCGAGATTTGAAAAAATGCCAAAAATTTTTCATAATTTTTAAAACTTGAATTTTCTAGGTTGAAAAAACTGTAAAAAATTTACATAATTTTTTAAAAATTCAAAATTTGACAGTTCGAAATAATTTTGATTTTTGAAACTTAAAAATTTCAGGTTCATGAAAAATGATGCCAAAACTTACATAATTTTTGAAACTTTATTTTTCTAGTTTCATAAAATGCGAAAATTTTCAAATTTTTGAAACTTGAAAATTTTCGGCCCGAAAATAATAGAAATTTTCATAATTTTTGAAAAATCAAAATTCGCAGTTCAAAAAATGGTAAAAACTCGAAATTTGAAAATTTTAGGATAAAAAAATGTGAAAACTTTCATAACTTTTAAAACTTGAATTTTCTAGGCTGAAAAAAATGTCAAAAAAATTAGATAATTTTCAAAATTCAAAATTTTATAGTTCTAAATAATTTTGAAAAATTGTCGTAATTTTTGAAACTTGAGAATTTCAGGTTCATAAAAAATAATGCCAAAATTTACAAAGATTTCCAAACTTGAATTTTCTAGCTTCAAAAAAATGCGAAAGTTATCAAATTTTTCGAGAGCTGAAAATTTTAGGCTCAAAAAATATGGAAATTTTGACAATTTTTGAAAAATAAAAATTCACAGTTCAAAAAATGGTAAAAACTTGTATAATTTTCGGAATTTGAAAATTTTAGGATAAAAAATATGTGGAAATTTTCATAATTTTCGAAACTTGAACTTTCTAAATTGAAAAAAATGTTAAAAAATTTAGATAATTTTTTAAAAATAAAATTTTACAGTTCAAAAAAATTTTGAAAATTTTTTATAATTTTTCAAATTTATGAATTTGAGGTTCATGAAAAATGATGAAACTTTAATAATTTTCGAAGAGTGAAAATTTTAGAGTCAGTGAAAATTCTCATAATTTTTCAAACTTGAATTTTCTAACTTCACCAAAAATGTGAAAATTTACATAATTTTTGAAGCTTGAGTATTTTAGGATCAGGAAAAATCGAAATTTTTTGCTGTGAAAAAATATTGAAAAATCTTTTTGAATTTCGGAAAATGTTGAATTTGAAAATTTTATGGTCGAAAAAAATGTGGAAATTTTAATAATTTTTTAAAATTGAAATTTCGAGGTTAAAAAAAAATGCCAAATTTTTTTCATAATTTTCAAAACTTCAAATTTCCAAGTGGGAAAAAGTTGGAAAATTTACATTTTTTCAAAACTTGAATTTTTTAATTTGAAAAAATTGTTAATAATTTTTGAAACTTGAAATTTCAACATACTGTAAAAAAATTCCAAAAATTCGTATAAACTCTAGAACTTGAAATTCGAAATTTAAAAAAATTGTAGACATTATCAAATTTTCGAAATTTGAAATTTTTTGGTTAAAAAATGCGCAAATTTTCCCATTTTTTCGTTTTTTCCCTAAACTAGTCTTTTTGTGCTTTTGTAAAAAAAAAATTCGTTCCGAGTTTTCGCCTCCATTATAGATTCGAATATCGATTTTTTTTATTTAAATTTGAATTTAAATCGAAACTTTACGATGCTAGTTGCAATTTTTTCTTCTTTTTCGTTTTTTTATCGGTTTTTTGTTGTTTTTTTCTTGATTCGATGCTTGTGTATTGAGGAATTTAGCCATTTTTATTAAAAGATAAAATTTTATTTTAAAGCGATAACGAAAAAATAGTTATTGTTTACACCATTGTTTAAACTGTATCGAAAATTTCATTGGTTCAAATTAGCTTGTTTACATTAATCGATAAAACAATTTGAATAGAATCGAATTAAAAAAAATGGAATCGGAATCGATTGGAATTTTTTACAGTTTCAATGAGTGAAGAACTAATAATCTAGTTTACACCAAACAAAAATGCATTGGAAAGTGCGCCATTTTACAAAAACAAAAATCGAAATTTTCTAGTTTACACCAATCGATATGCATTGTAAATTGGACTACTTTACAAGAAGCAAAAATTAGAATTTTCAACTTTACATCAATGAAAAAAAAAATCAGTTAAGAAAAAATTTAATTTTCTACTTTACACCAATCGAGAATGCATTCGAAATTGGGCCAGTTTACCAAAAAACAGAGAATGGAAATTTTCTAGTTTACACTAATCGAAATTTGCATTCTAAAGTGTGTTAGTTTACAAAAGTGAAGTACCTCAATTTTCTACTTTACACCAATCGAAAAAACGCTCGAAACTGCGCAAGTTTACAAAACAAGGAATGGAAATTTTCTACTTTACACCAATGGGAATCGCATTCTAAAGTGTGCTAGTGTACAAAAACTAGAACTGGAAACTTTCTAGTTTACACCGATCTGAATGGCATTCTAACGTGTGCTATTTTAGAAAAATAAATTACATCAATTTTCTACTTTACACCAATCGAAAAAATGCTCGAAACTGCGCAAATTTACGAAACAAAGAATCGAAATTTTCTAGTTTACATCAATCGAAAATGCATCCGAAGCTGCACCAGTTTACAAAAAGAAGTGGAAAGTTTCTACTTTACACCAATGGAAAGTTCATTGGAAACTGCACAAGTTTACAAACTCACTAAACACTATTACTGTAGAAAACAATTTTGATTAAAAAAATTAAAAAACAAAAATGAAAACAAAAAAACAATACCAACAAAACCAAAAACATCAAAAAATCGAATGAAAACAAACAAAAGCACAAAAAAAGCAAAAACGGAAAGCACAACAAAAACAAAATATAAACAGAAAAAAAAAGAAGAAACAAAAATGGAATGGAAAAAACAGAGCAAAAACCACGGAAAGAAAAGAAAAACATAAGCAAGAAAGTAAAAAAGAGAAAAACAAAGGAACAAAAAAAATAATAAATCACAAAGAGGAAAAGAAAAAATAAGAAAAAGCAACTAAAAAAAACAAAAATGAACAAGGAAAGAACAAAAAACAAAAAAAAATCAAAAAATACAATAGTTAGACTAAAGAAACTAAAGATAAAAAACAAAAAAGTTAAAGAAGAGTAAAAAAACAACACAAACAAAAATGAAAACTAAAACAAGAAAACGTAATATTAAAAGAACAAAAGACACTAAAATAAGCAAAAAGAGAAAAAAATGAACAGTAAAAAGGAAAAAACAGAAAAAGCCAAAAAAGGAAAGCAAAACACAAAAGAAGAAGCAAGGAACAAAAAATAAAAAAAATAGATTAAGGCAGAGAGAAGAAACGAAAAATAAAAAACAAAGAAGCCAAAGAAGAGTTTAAAAAATACAAAAAAAAATATATATATATATTAAAAAACAAAAAAATGAGAAACGCAAAAAAGTATAAAAAAAATCACAAAAAAAGCAAAAACAAAAACAAAGCAAGAACAAACAATAGAAAAGGAAGAAAAAAACAGAAAAGGCAAAAAAACGGGAAAAAACAAAAAATGAAGCAAGGAACAAAAAACAAGAAAAATACCATTAGGTTAGAGAGAAGGAGCGAAAAATAAAATAGCTAAAGACAAAAAAACTAAACAAAAATTAAAAATAAAAGAGAAAAATTAATGGAAAAGAAAAAAGAATTATGTCATAAAATGTGTTATGTAAGCAAGTGTCGCGTGACAAAAAATTTTCAGCAAAAATTGACCTATTACTGTAGGATTTTCCATGATTCGAAAAATTATTGTAAACAGTATACTTTTATTCAGCTGTCGTCGAACGTCACATGATTCACATCATAATTTTTCGTTATGTTTTGTGTTACAGTAATTTACATCAATTTTGCGTTTCATTTTTATACTTTTTACATGCAATTTATGTGTGTACTTTTTATGTTTCGTTTCTGTTTCTGTTTGTGCACTTTTATTTCCGTTTCGATTTATTATTTCCAATCGCACACGTAGACTACGGTATGTGCCGGCTAGTCAAGAATTTCCGTTAGAGATAAGCTCTCCGAGCTCATCGCTGTAATTGGAGCACAACGTGCACCTCTTATCAGTAAAAACTAGCGACGTTTCGCAACGTGAAACGTTGTGAACTGGAAAATGTCTATGTGACCATAGGCATCTTCTGCAACTATTTCCGCTGTAGAAGTTAGCTTGGGGGAGTGTTAACTCCGCCCAAGGCATACTGTAGTTTATGGAGCCCTTTAAAAGGGCATGTTTCGTTAGTTTGTCACTCATTACTGGGCCTAACTGTTGTTGCATCTTTTAGCCTTGCATTTCGCATGTGCTGCTCGTCGATTTTTATTATATTTTATATTGTCAACTGGGTTCACTGCTGGTCGAATAAAATTTGCATATTCGCGCCTCCGGCCTCCTTCTTATATGTTACCACTACAGTAACCTGACCGTAGGAACTCACCCCCCTCGCCGTTTATGGAGAACCCCATCGCCCTCAGGGAGGAAATGCGTGATACGGCCGCCTGCCGATTTGCAGTAGCATTATCCCAGGCCGAATTGCCCGGATTCCCGTACCCGCTCGTCGCCGTCCGCAGGACCTACGCTTTGACCCCCAGAACCCGTCGCCCAGCACCGAGTAGTTTGGGAAGAGGATTAGTAAGTCTTCTCCGGGGTTGTTATTGTTGAGGGTATATTTGTGGGAGTCTCCTCTAAGCTAGTTTCCCTTGGAAGGATCCTCAGTTGAGAGAGCCCTCAGACCCTTAAGGTCAAGGCCAATAAGGGGATTTAGGTTAACAATCAGGTCCCCTACAGTAGGCCATTCTGCGAATGGCACTGTCCCTCATTCCCAGTGAATGAGCACTAGGGATTGGCACCCCTGACCGGGCCATGTTGTCTATTATTCTACAGCTGAACCCAAGGACAAGGCCCAGGTACACCATAGGTTTACCTGTGGTAGGGGTCACAGCATGTTACTCGCAGTGTCATGGCCGTATCTCCTATGGAATATGGTATGGGTTTTTCCCATCAATGTGACTGATCACCCACTTCATTTAATGTGACATGGCTCCACTTCGTTTAATGTGACACAGACATTGGTGGCTACAGAAATCAAGAAAAAAATTCTGCCGCATCCTATGGGAAGGTGCCCAAAATAGGCTCAAAGGACTTTTTCCGTTTATTTTGACATCGGTTTCGACACTTTAAAATGGAATAAAAAGTGTAAAGTAAGAGATTAGAAAGTTTTCCTCATACCGGCATATAGAGCATGGTATTCTGCATGCATTTTTTACACCCTGTTAGCTTATAAATTTGCCTAACTGAGCATTTAACTGGGAACTGTATGGATAACGCAGGTATAAGAAGACTCAATTAGAAATGCAAATGATCTTACAGTTTCGAACGACTTTTTATTCACGATAGACGACAAACGATAAAGGATAAATGATAATTGTATAGAAAATATACTGTAAGACAAAATAAGGCGAAGAGACAATTAGTAGTCACAAAAAGAAGAGGAAGACGAAGAAGACTCTCTGAACTTGTGACATGGCTTATATCCCATTCCCTTAAGCATTGGCCTATGCATTGGGTGACAATAAGTCATAAATCAGATTTGTTGTAGTGTGTTTCCGCCGATTTTTCATGCTTTTCTAATAGTCTTGTCGATTTTGTAAAAACGTCCGCAGGTACAAATGTGCGACCATGCCCGACCTAGCCCTGCACGACGGTTACTGTAGGAGAAGGATTTTGTGAATTGGTGTGTGAATTTTTGTGTGTCTCGTCATACGTTATTATTCTTATTTTCGCCTGTACATTAGACATTGCATTATTTATAATAGTAAGTCGGCGATTTTTAGGTAAGTTGTATAAATAAATGTTTAATTAGAAAAGCGTTTTATTTGTGTCCAAAAGTGTGTTACCTTGTCTGACTAGTTTTAGTCAGGCATTTCTTGGGCAGGTAGTATTCTGTTCTTGACATCTCGCACCTGAGTGAGGAGTCATTCCGAGGTTTAGGGCAGGCGCAGGGAAGCACTGGCGTTAAGGTTGATCCCTGGCTATCTCTCCTGCACATCAATTCCCCTTGCCGATTTTACGCCCCTTCCTCCGACCCACGGATCAAGGAGGCAAAAATCGGTCAGAGCCACCCCCAAACGCCCATCCTATTCTCAAACACAACAGATTATCGCATGTGTTTTCCTATACATGTCTGTGAAAAAGTATGTTCTGCAGCTGAGTGCATCAACACAGTTTTCAACCAGAAATTTAGATCTCCGAAATTTCGACGAGAGTACAGGGTGGACCGTGGATTTTTGGCGTTTTTTGAAACAAAAAATTCAAAAAAAGTTGATCAAAAATTTTTTTCCTAACAAATTTTCCAGTTTCAAAACCCTTGGGGTAGGTTTGTACCCCCCATTTGAGTGTTCTATGTAGAGTTTTCCACCTGGTTTCATGGGGATTTATAAGACTAGTCCTTTACTTTCCTGCTCATCTCTTTTTGGGGCCACTTTACACACTCTTTACAAGGTGACAAATTAGCATAGATTTGTAGTGCCACTGTTTCGCGAGTTTTTGGTTATTGTTTATTGTTGGAAAATTGTTACGGGAGCGTCACCGTCTATCGTCATATTATATATTTTGTTTTATTATTTTATTGACGACGTTGCTTTGTTTTCCCAATACAGCCTTAGACAGTAACTTGTATTGTTTTGTGAGTGTAGTGGAAAGTTCTTTAAGAATAGGAGTGGAGACTTGAAGTACGTGTCAAGGTGTTCTGCCTGAGGTTTATTGAAGTACTGAAATGTATCTGGCCGTCCATGTGAGAGAGTTTTGGTGTGTTTGTATTTTGTTAGCCTGTGGTCAGAACTGTTGCAGCTTCCTTTGTATAAACCCAAAGGTCAGTTACATCATCTAAGACTACAGTAGCCTAACAAGAGCTCCGGACCCTCACGTACATGATCAAAGCCATTTTTACAGGGATTGGAGTTGACAACTTTTTGAAGTCAAGAGGAGGGGAACAGGCTAATTTTCACTTTAAAAATGATACTGAGCATTATTTTGGGGCTAAGCGCTGGAAAAAAATTTCTCCCGAAAGGATTTTTTGCTGAAAAAAGTGATTTTCGACCAAAAAATATGTATTTTTGGTCGATTTCCGGCCTGTCAACAACTGGCAGTTGGGAGAGAGAGAGAGTCGTCAACAACTGCATTTATGATTTAAAATTTTGGGGGACATTTTTGACCATTTTTGTAGAGAAATAACTATTAAGTGCTGAAAAAATAACTTTTCTGACCTTCTCATTCAGAAATCATCATTCTCGACCGGAAATCTGACATTTTTGGAAGTTTTATGTTCGAGAAAGGACCACATTCTACTAAAAAGCTTGTTGTATTTTAAAATATGTCGGGGGTTGATGAGTCACAGGCAGGATTGGGATTCCAGGGTTCGTCCTTAATGTATGTGTTTCCCACGCGCACGTTTACCCGATCAACTAAATTACTTTTACTTAAACCCGACACTAATATCTCACCAATTGAGGAATAAACACTTTCCTTAATTGTCTCCCTAATTGCGTAAGACCGAAGGAGAAGATTTTCTACCTTTAATATTACGCAACAAAACAAAACGAAAACTTACATACAAAACGAAAAACCAGCGAGATAAATGAATATTCAACTCCCAGGCACTGGGGCGAAGAAGGAAGGTGGCGTGGTGGGAGGCAACTAATGGTGAGAATATAAAAGTGGCCGACCGGGCGCACACCTAGTATAGGAAAAACGATAATAGTACGAAAAACGAATAATAATGGAGAGAGACCAGAGCACGCGTACTGACATGCGCTACAGTAAGACGGCCACTGGTAGTCCGCGTTGCTCGCTCCACTTGCCACCTGCAGGCCTCATACGCGCTTTGACAAAATAGGGAAAATCGGCGGAAAACACACTACAACAAGCTGACATTATCAATTGTTTTTTATACAAAGATTTCTTTTTTGCATAGGAACATTGATGTTTTCCAGAGTTTTTTCAAAAACATACCGGTAATCGGAGGGAGTTAGTCATCCCCAACTTGGTCAAACCTATACGCAGCACCCCCCCTAAACTCGGAAAAATTGAGAAAAAAGTGATTTTTTTGGTATTTTCTGGGGAAATTTTTGAAACTTTTTGATTTTTTTCCGACCCCCTTCAATTTTGAAAATTTCGGGACGCCACCCCAAAATTTGGGTCTACCCTCTCCCGCAACTGGTCGGACCTCTTACAGGTATGTTCAAAAAGAGCCTTTTTTTCCCCCGGACCATTTTTTGTTGCGAAACAGAATTTTGTGCAGAAATTTCTTGACGGTTTTTCGGAAATTACCAGTTCTTGCCAAAAAAATGATAATTTTGACCGTTTTTCTAGTTCAATAATGTTCCTATTCCCCGAGAAATTTCCATTTTTAACCAAACCTGAATATTTCCAAGCAAGGATTGACAATTGTCACCACTTTTCGTTCAAAAGTCACGATTTTCTAGCAAAAGTTGATATTTTCAACTGTTTTTCGTTCAAAAATCATTATAATCTAGTGAAAAATTTCACTTTTTTGACCGTTTTCAATTCAAAAATGAGCATGGTCTACTAAAAATCGAGATTTTTTAACTGTTTTTTGTTAAAAACTCATCATTCTCAACTAAAAGTTGACATTTTTCGCCATTTTCGGCTAAAAAATCAATTTTTTCCAACGAAAAATTAAACTAATTATTTAATAAATAGTCAGCCGTATAGACAATTAGCATAAACACAGAAAAGCACAAAAAAATTGCTTTAAACCAATCAAAGAGATAAAAACTTTATCAGGGAAGCACTAAAGTGTCGAAAATGACGTAAATTTTTATCAGAGCGCTGTCTCTCTTTTTGCTCTAATCACGCTCTCTTTTTGGCTCTCGTGAGCAAGCTTGCGAGCACATTTGTGGAACGGATTTCCAGAGCCAATTCAGAGCTGTCTCTCGAGAGACTGTCTTGTAACGATCAGATTTTGTGTGAAGCACTTTACTTTAACCAAATGGACGTTACGGCAAAGAAACGGGGCGCGGGGGAGATGGGCGATTCAACAATACGGGGACGATATGATACTAATCGACGGCTGCTTTGAGATGTCGACAACAATACGAAAGAACGCGGTCTCGGCTTAAAAATAACGAACGGGCCTCGGTTTAAATGCTTTCGTATAAAATGGCTGCTTGCAAATATAAAATGAGACGAATGCGGTTTGAAAAACGATGAATTCAATAATTACCAATAATTCAATAATAATAAAATCACGCTTTGCTTCTCTTTTTATACGACGTTTTTGGCCACTCCCTGGGCCTCACAGGAGGTCATGCTTCTGTCCATCTTCTTCCGCCAATCGTCGCTTCCTGCTTTGCTTTCCATGCTTACTTAGTCACGCCCTTTAATGCTTTTCTAGCCGGGTATGCTTTTCGTGTCTTGCTTGCTTCCTATGGTGGGCTTAGCCACACCTCTGTGCTTCTGTGCATGCTTCCTGTATCTGTTTCTCTGAATACACATGTTTTCTGGGGCGGTCGCTACCGTTGCACTTGAGACTACTGTCTGGCGGGGCTTTTACGTATTTTACTGCGTGCAGGTGTTGTTTACGATTTTTACAGGGGATTACGGTAGCTGTGGAATGTGTAGTTTAGTGTAGGTTCTAGGGGACCAGCTGCCGTTTGTGCAAATTAATTGGGGCATCTCAATTGGGCTATCGGGGTGTGAATGGATCAAAATAAAGTACTTCACATAATTTTATAGGAATGTTTGGGTGTGAATCCCAGACACCCTTGAGACGATAAAATAGGGAAATGAATAATCTTTAATAATTACTATCACATACAGTATGCTATATATTTACAGTACTGCGTTAGCAGGTACGTTACAGTCTCAGGGGAGCCAAAAAACTGGCTCTGTCTCTGCTCTAAACTGGCTCTCGGAGAGCAATATTCATGGAACTGGCTGCTGTTTGCCAAAGATTAAAAAATATTCCTATTTAAATAAGATATTATATTACGGTCTATTAAACCCTATTTTTGATTCTATAGGCTTCATCGGGCTATTTGTCTACTTGAAATAATGTGGTCGAAAGTGATCCAGATGTGCGTTTAGTCCAAATATGTTTTAGTAAAGGAATTCATTGTTGACTATTATTGGCCTTACAATGGCATAAAAATGTGAAACAAGTTCATCAGAATATTATACATTGGTGAGCGACATTTCCCTAGTGTACCTGACACCTTCTTCAGGCCATGACAATTGGAATAATTTTCAATAAATCCTTGCTTGCACTGGGAATCGATGCCTGAAGTTTGAGATGGTTGGTCGAGAGCTGTAACCGCTGGGCCATACCAGCCAATATTTGTGTGGTTAGATCATCCATTTAAGGTCGTGGGTCACTGCGTTCCTTAAGTAACTTCTCTAAGAAGGTTCTAGTGTGACCTATTTCAATGCTTTTTGTTCCTAGATTGCGGGAACCTGCTACTTCCATTTCCATCGTCTCCGTAATTTTTCCCTTGAGAGTGTTGCTTCGTCTCTTTCTGGGGCCACTTTGCTCAGATGTTTCCTCAGGGTATTTCTAGATGTTGAAAGTAGTCTGAACTGCTTGTGTTGAATTTGTAAAATAGGTCGTGGCTTTTTGGATGAAGGCAGGCAGGAGTCGGGTCCAGGGATCATTGTTGAAATGAGACTTGGGGTTAGATTGAGAAATGTAATAAAAGAATTGGTATCAAAAATAGACCTAATCAGTTACTAGCTAATTCAGCTAATCAGGCCGAAACCTTAGGTAGATTAAGTTTGCAAGAGTTTGGTCAGTCTCAAGTTCAACAAAGATCACCTGCTTTCATTTCAAAGAAACTGCAGAAGATCAAATAACTCACTGAGCTCAAGTAACTTCCGATCAGGGACAAACCGAGTTGTTTGTCCATTGAGCCTGGTTGTGCATCTCAGCAGACATGTTGTCCAAGAAAATCACGTAATAATGTTCAATGGCCGTTCGTTGCCAAACTACGACCTCGTAAAATTAGAAGATTCCACTCTAATCATAACTAATTTAGCTAGCAATATAGCCAAAAGTTATGTTATCAGCGAAACAAGTGTACCATTGATTAGTATTATTGTCAAAGACTATGAGGATAAACACACAGGTTCGTTGATGCTGAAATTTGAACAAGAATTAACTATCAATATTAGCCAACTGATTGGGAAGCCAATGTTGACATACTTCCAGTTCGAAACAAAATTGTCTTCCAGCCATGCGAGTGTTACGGGGGAAGAATTCAGTTTGCAACATGATGTAAGATTTGGCACCAGTCTAGACGAACAGAGCCAGATTTCTCAAGAAAGCGAGCAGGCATGAGGCAACCGAGAGTCAAAAGTGAATGGAGCATTAAGAATGGAGAGTGATAAAGAACTCTATTAAATCCTAAATTGTGTAATCTGACGTATTTTTATTTCTGATAGCATAGAATTGGCCTTTTATTCTGATATTTTCAAATGTAGAAGTTAGAAATTAATAAACTAGAAATCTACATATTTAGATTTACAACACTTTTTTCTCTAATCTATGCATTGCAGATGTACTACACGGAGCTTTTTAGTGTATCAAAAATTCAGTTTGCATAAAAAGTGAGGCGTGATGCCTATATTTGTATGCAAAAAAGTTTTTTGCTGTCTGATCAGATGAACATGCAATGCATCCAAAAAATCAATTTCTAGCATTCATCAGCAGTAAGGTAGCAGTTATTGTATAGATTTAATATGAACAGTGTACAATGTGCTAACCTACCATATAACCAAAATTAGTCCCTGAGGGCTTAATTTTTTGATTTGGTCCTGGTGCGGGTGCCTAAATCAGTGTGGTGCTTATCAATTTTTCAGGCATTAACACCCAAACCTCATCTGCTTACAACTAACAAATAGATCAAATGGTTTGTTCGTATATGAACACTTACTGATGAGATTGATGGATGCTCTGAAGGGCGCATCAGCTTCCTCTTTGACATATTGGTGTCCAGTTCCATAGCCACTCAACATGATGAATAACTACGAGCCATGCTGCAATGTCTCAGCCACAAAGATTTTCGTCTCAATATCACAAAATGTCAACCTGCTGTCAGCAACATTCCATTCCTAGGCATTCAATATCGAGTACTGGCATCAAATCCAGCCCAAGAAGCCTCCATGCAATCAGAAATGTGCAGATCCAGCTGTCAATCACTGATGTTTGCAGTGTCCTCAAATCAATCAGCCACATCTGAGAGTTTTCCCGCATCTTGTGAACCATGCTGAGCTGCTCCAGCATTTAGCCAGTACATCCCTGCAAACCAAATTTGAATGGAGCAATGAAAGTACCATGGAATTCAACAAGTTTAAATTGCTAGTATTAAAAAGTAGACAATGGCGGATTAGGGGGCGGGAGGCTTACTGTGGGTAGCGCTGATGATTGCATAATATTTGTCGTCTGTGGCGGTAATATTTGGTCAAAACTCAGGGCACGGGATGCAGCCATGGCAGCATTAGGCGAGCTGGATCGCGACAGGAGACATGTGAGATCGGGCAGTGTGTGGCTTACTTTCGGCATCTTTTTCCGAAGGGTATAATAACCTTTTGTGTAACCTTGGGCACAGCTACAGCGTGGTCGAATTTTGAAACTTGGGGTCGTATTCAGATGCAGCGCAATGGCGGGGAAAGGAAGCGTACAATCCAAGCAGTCACCAGTGTTGTATTTATAAATGGGTCCGGCTTTGAGTTCAGGCAGGAGTGGGATCCCAGGGTTCGTCCTTAATGTACATATTTCCCACACCCAGGCTTACATGATTAACTTAATTAATAGTACTTAAACAGGACACTAATAGTCCTACCAATCAAGGAAAAGATACTTCCTTAATTGTCTCCTGAAATAAGCTAAATGCAAGAAAGAAAACCTTTCTTCAATTTTACCTTATGCAATAAGAAACACTTACTTACAAACGCGGCTGGGCGAGAGTATAAACAATTCACTCCCATGCACTGAGGAAAAAACAAACACGAATGTGTGGGGAGGCAGCGAGTAGGACATATAACTAATAGAAAACGTATGTTATAAAAACACAAAGATAATGCACATGGAGAGAGCCAGCGCACGCATACCCACGTGGGCTACAGTAAGAGGGCTGTTGATGCTCAGCGTTGCTCGCTCCACTTGGTACTTGCGGGCCTCATGCGCGGATTGACAAAAAATGACAAAATCGGCGGAAACACACTACAACACCCCTCCCCCCTTGCGGTAGATCGCCCTAAGCAATCATCAAGAAATAACCAAAACGTGCCAGGGGAAAGGGCACCGCCACTACAGGTCATCACCGGGGTGGCCGAAGGGATCTTCGGCATCACACAGTGGGGCCAATGGAGTCGTTGCAGTTGTTTAAGCCGATTTTGGAGGGCGCGTAGGCTGAGACCTCCCAATGCGGGTCCCAATTAGCCAGACAGTAAGTTCGGCAACACCGCAGGTCGTGTTGTCACTCCGTCCGCACAGATATACTGGAGCACACCAGCATATGAGTCCATGCAGATGGGAGGATGAGGCCGGCCACTATGATGGCGGTGGTAACAATACGGGCACAAGGCGGCGGAGGCGGGAAGGACAAACAGCGCAAGTGGGGGTGTGTGGCGGTAGAACAAGTGGAGTCGTCTTACTGCATGGTCTTAGCATCGGCTGCACGTGCGCTGGGAATACTAGTACAAAATGAAGCACACAAAAGAGATTAGAAAAACAAACCAACCGGTATTAACAAAGTTAATGAAAACAAAAAAAAGGGAAAAACAAATGTTACTGTACAAAAGCTTGGAATCAATGGGGGCGATGATGGCGAGTGTCAGAAGCCGATCAGGATTGCTGGTAATTGTCGCGGCGGTTGTGATTTTCCTGGCCATCGTGGTCGTTATGATAGCCATGGGGTCACAGGGATCGTCATGGCCATGGAAGCGAATGGAACGAGATTGGCGAGGATAGCGGCAGTAGTCGGTGGTATCGCGTTGGCGAGTAGATGAAGTAAAGGTTTGCGAATGTAGCGGTGAAAGAGGATTCACTTGGGGGGCCAGAGCTGTGTCCCGATCAAAGAGGGGCGGTCCGAGGGTAACCCTGTTGGCAGCAATGGTCTCAGTGGCAGCCAGTTCCACCAGGCAGAAAAATCGTGCCGATGCAGCAGGGGCATGGGACGATCAGTTTCGCTATGGTAGTGGAGGTAGATTCTTTGGATGTCGGCGATTTCTGGGGGTTGTTCAAATGGCGAGTATTGTGGGTAGGCCATCCAGCTATCGATTAAGCCAACGGCAGTGTTGTAAGCTTGCAATAGACACGAGGGGTTGTCTAGGCCTCGTGCTTCGTACAAAAAGAGTGCCAGATGGGTGATGTGGACGGCGTCAACTACGCCGAGCTCTTCGGCCCAGAGGCCGGTGACCCATCGCAGAATCAGCACGGCGACATCAGGTGAAACAGGTGGTTGTTGTTCTTGATAGGTAGTGCGATAGTGAGCCCGGAAATATTGATACAATGTTAGCGAAGCATTCGTTGCATGAATGAGTACGGCCATGGTGATGCGAATGCCAAGGCGGCCGGAAAAATTGATCAAAACCCTCTCATGCAAGGCTTGCAGCAAGCAAAACTCGACAGACGGATCGATACAAGGTGGATAACATGGCGTCGCTAGCATAATACAATGTGGCGAGTCCGTGGTTCGGAAACGCCTATAATTGGGCAGACTTGTTGCTTCACTGGGCAAATGTGGTTCGAAACATTGCACGGTAGCGGTCCGGAGGGCGGCTCCGAGTACCAGTCGTGTCGTAATAACCAGTGATGGTCGAGTGCGCATAGTGGTGGGAACCGACATTGGGGCTGTATGCGGCAGCGACATGGTGTGTGTTACTGTGGTTGCCATGGTGGATGTCGGGGCGGAGGGGGGCAGTGACATGGCCGTAGGCAGTAGCGTCATTGAAGATGATGTGGCTGGTTCCATGTTCATCAGGGGCGGCAGCGGAAGCGGAACCTTGAACACCGATTTCAGCAGATTTTTCAAAGCTTCCATGGGTTTCTGGATTTTGGTGTCCCGATGCAATGGGCTAATGTAGTCCGTCAATTTCGGTGGTGAGTGGCGGAAACCGTGTTTGTATGCCTCTTTGTAGAAACCTGTGCAGTGCACTGTGTGCGTTTGTTCACTTTGAGTGCGGTGCAGCAGTGCATCGTTATGGCCTTCGTGCTGGCGGCTGTCATGGCTTGTTGAGTGAGGTTGTTGGCTATCTTTTCAGTAGCGGTCGTCATGGGAGTGTGATTCATGACGGGAACGATGTTTAGCCGATTGGTGGGCAGGCAGCATGTGTTTGGCCGGTGTTGCTGTCTTTGTGGTCGTGACTTTTGGCTGCGGTGTTGCACTAGTCTGCAAACTAGTTTGACCAGCCGCTTCTCAAGCTTTGTGTTGGTTGGGTTGTTCATGGCGACGGGTTGTTCTTTCACTGTGCATCTTGCCTCGATCAGTACCCCAAGTACTGGGTGGCGGCGTTCGTTCTTCTTTTGACGATCAGTTCGAAACTGGGTGCCTAGAAGAGCGTATATTCCCGCCCATTTGTCGGCTCCATCGAATGAAATGATGATGGTGTGTTCACCATCGACCAGGGAGAAAACACGGTCCAATCTTCCAGAGTGGCGGTGAAGGTTTCAAGAATGAACATCCTGCCGTTGGGGAAGGCGAGTTGGACGTGGCGCGGATAGCTGGACGCTGTGGAATAAGCTGGCATGGGCATGGCAAACTGGAAATTTTTCATATCCGCGGCCATAATTGCCTCGGTATCGAAGCCGACCAGTGTGTAGCCACGGAACTTTGGCGTGGGCTGGGCGGCCAAGACCACCCCCAAATTTCCGGGTGAAAGAAAGATCAGAGGTGGCAACACATTGGGAGGTCTGGCGAACAAAGAGACGTACCAACACTCCAAATTGGCGGCACAAATCATTCGTTTGACGTTATTTTCTTAAACAAGAGTGAGCGCGATATTCGGCATATGACACAGTGGGCTCCAGATCGAGGAAACGAAATGGATTCAAAAGGTTGAATTTAGAACGAAACCAAGAGGGGTAAGGCGTTGTATGCTGCGCAGAGAGGTGAGCATGCCCTGGGGTAATGGCGGCTTGGGTGGCGATGTCACTTTGATGAGTGCATTTTGTCAACTTGATCGGGCTACGATAGGGAGATGATGAGAGTTGTCGTATGCGGGGATCAAATCAGCAGCCGGTTGTGGCGTAGTAGTTGCCACAACTTGATGATGAAGGGAGCAGCTGACCATGGGCTCTGGCGCGGGGCTACAGAGTTGGGGGGGGGGGTTACCATGGGGTCCCAAGCAGAAAGAGCATGCAAAAGTAAAGCAAAAAAAGCATTAAAAATAAAATGTACCATCGCAGCAGAAGCTCAAATCGTTCTGATGTGGCTGCTGTTCCGCCCATCGTACGTAACGTTCGTTGACATTTATGGATTCGCGGTACGGTGGGGGTTCATTGGCTGCAGAGGCGGAAGAAGTTGACGGTGTTGTCATGTTGAAAAAAATATTTTTGAGAGCGGCTGGAAAATACAACTATTGGGGGCGGAAGTGAGAAATAGAAATGAAATAATTAAAGAATGAGCCGCTGAAAGGTGAAGAAAGTGTAAAGTAGGAAAATGCAAAACAATGGGTACAACAAAGCAATACAAACACCACTATGTTAATGGGAGCTAAAATCAACCTTTCCCAGTTAGTCTTATGAGAGTGAATGCAGCCAGGGTCGGGGGGGGAAGTAAACCAAATGGCCTTGCGGGGAACAGAACCTAATATTAAAGAAGATACCCCCTCCTACGGCGAAAGTGTGGAAAACGGGGATGTTGTAAGGTGATGGTGTAAAGTCGGTAAGGTTTTCACTGGTGATGAATTGGGCCGAAAGAATGTAACTGAACGAACTTTTCGGAAAATTTGGGCGGCTAAGTCTTCAGTGTTCAGGATTGGTGGTTTCTCGCAGTCATCTTTTCTAGACAAAAAATCGGCACAAGCGTTGTCTTTGCCTTTGAAGTATTCAACTTTGTAGTTGTAATCCTGAAGATTGATAGCAAAATGTTGGAGGCGCGAATTTCGGTGCTTTTCATCTTTGAGCTATTCGAGCGGCTTGTGATCTGTGCAGACAATGACCTTTTGGCCGTATACATAGTGGTGGTACACCCGAAAGCCGTAGACGATGGCGAGGCATTTGCCTTCCGTTGTGCTGTGGCGGGTTTCTGCATCAGTGAGTACGCAACTGTTGCATGTGATGACCCATTGATCGATGCCATTTTCCTGGTACAAAATTGCTCTGATGGTGGTCGTACTGGCATCAGTTTGTATGACAAATTGAGCTTTACCCTCGTAGACTGGGTAGCAGAGGAAGGGCAATGACGTAAGAGCTTTTTTGATACCTTCGAACGTGGCATGGTGTTTTTCCGTGGCGATGTATTGTGCATCTTTTTGTAGGAGTCCGTACAATGGACTGGACAAGGTCGCCAATTTCCGGATAAATCTTTTACACCATTGAACTAAAGCTAAAAAACTTTGCATACCTTTCTTTGTCGTCGGGAATTCGTGTTCGGCAATAGCCTTGACTCTATCTGGATCAGCAGCGATTCCATCAGTATTAAGTAGATGTCCCAAGAATTTGACTTGCGGCGGCAGGAATTCACATTTGTCGGGTCGAAGCGTAAGGTTGGCTGCACGTAGGGCGTCGAAAACGATTTGTAAATGGTCCAAATGTTCCTCAAACGAATTCGAGAAAACTATTATATCGTCAATGTAGACGAGGCAAATTTTCCATATATACGGGCCGAGAATTCGTTCCATCAAACATTGAAATTGGGCGGGTGCGTTTTTCAAGCCAAACAGCAAAACCTTGAATCAAAACAAACCGTCTTGGCAGATGAAGGTTGTTTTGTTGCGGGAGTTGTTGTCGATGGGTACCTGCTGGTACCCTGCTTTCAGATCGAGTGTGGTAAAAAATTTCGCTTGTCCCATGGCGTCCAAATAATTGTCAATGCGTGGGATCAGGAATTTGTTGCTGGGCGTAACATCGTTTATTCTATGGTAGTCGACAACGGGTCGCCAAGAGCCATCTTTTTTTTACCAGGAGCAGCGGTGTGGCCCTGGGCGAACGGGATTGCTCGATAAAGTCGTTGTCAATCATTTCTTGGATATGACAGCGGACGATGGGTCTTTGCTCCATTGCAGCGCGGTAATAATGGCGGAATACTGGCTTTGCAGAGCCGGTATCAATGCTGACGGTTAGTTCCTTGGTGAATGTTGGTTTATTGCTGGGGAGGCTGAAGACATTGCGGTTTTGCCGAAGCATGCAGAGGGCCTTCGATTTTTGCGCCGCAGTGACATAGGTTTTAGCGGTCATTTTGTTCAAAGCGAAATCCAATTTTTGTTGGTCTGTGTAGCAAGGGAGCGATTTGTCGAGGGCGGCCAGTTCGTGGTCGGTTAAATCGCCATCCGCGGCAGCAGTTGCTACCTGACAATCTAAGGGAGATGGGGCTGGTCCAAGCGCATGTTTTGCCACTGTGATAAGTTGGTTCGGGCGGAGCTTGATGCTATTCGGTGTATTATTGACAAAAAGCAGTGGACAGTGGCGGTTGGTGATGTTAACAATTGCAGTTTCGATTGGGAGCTCAGCAGCTACACTGTTGGTTGATAGTGGTTGAACAATCACGTCTGGAGTGGTTGCCGTTGTTGTAGGAAAGACGCTGCTGTTTACCCATTGCTGGCAATGTGGTGAAATTGAAACTGATACTTGGGCGAGGAGGAAAATTGGCTCCGCAAGCTCTGTAACCTCCAGCCGCTGAGTTGGTGGTTGGTGTGGACTAGGTTGAGCCTGCGGTACTGGTTGTTTGGCCTCGATTTCTTCAGGTTGGCTGAAAATATCAGATTTATCGTCAGAAAAACTTACTCGCTCATCTTCGGGGATTTCTTCGAGAATGTTATCATTCGCAGCGTTTAAAAATAATTATGTTTGTGAGCGGACCGAATTGATTACTTTGAGCGGTAGCTTCATGTCTTAAATTTTGATGTAGTTTTCCTTAAAGTTTAAGATCGCGTGGATATCCGGATGGGGGAGGAAATCAGCGCCAATGATACATTGATCATTTCCGTCGTCATTGAGGATTACGCACTTGGTCATATGTTCACCGAACACGGATTCCATTGTAACGACTACTGGACCATGGGGGTTGACAACAGCCCCATCGGCCACTTTGATTTTACCACAGATAGGGAGTTGGAGCGATTGTTTGTCAAAGGCGCGTTTGACTAATCCTGAAGACAATACGGAGCATTGGGCACTGGTGTCGATGAGTGCATGTGCCTTGATGGCGCCAAGTTCAATTGGGATTTGGAAAGCTCTTGTGGAGGCGTATTGGCGGATGAAAGTCTTTGATGATGGTGTGAGATTGTCAATCTGGCAAATGGACGAATGAATGTGGCATGGATCTCGGAAAGCATGGCTGGTTGCGTTCCAACAAACGATTCCTGGGCTCACGATCGGGGTGGCGGATGCTATTTCTTTAGAAGGGATGGCCATGTTAGATGCAGAAGTTGATTGATTTAACCCATGCGTATCCAGAGCAGTCGCAGGAATGGTTGAGGATGATGGCAAAGCTGGTAGTGCAAGCTGGACTTCGGAGGATTGAGAACTGGTGCATGAGGAATCCATTGGTGTTGTAAAGTATGGGGCCCCCCCAGCGTTATAGTGAATGTGTTGTTCCCATGGGGACGGAAAATGTTGGTTTGGGTAGACGGCGTAGGAGTTCTGAACAAAATCATTTGGACGATTTACTGAATTACCTTCATAAAAATAATTCCTTGCCCTGTGGGAGTAGTTCGAACCTCTCTGGGGTGGTGCTCCGTGGCGTGGTCTCCAATCGCATTGGCCACAGATTTCGTTAGAGCTGATCCGAAAATCGGTTTGCGGCGGTAGAATGGCCTGAGGTGGACGGTTGAAATCTTGCTTATGGTTGCCTTGTGCATTTTGCTGCTTAAGTCAGACGCAATCTTCTGTATTGTGGATGCGGGACTTGTGAGTGTCGCACCAAAGGCCTGTCCGTTGCGCGATGCAGGGGCCGTCACGGCTTGCAGATTGGTCAAAGTGGTTGGCGTAAGTCTCTCGGGCTTGAGATTGGTGGCCAGGGCTTTGTGGCCTGGTATTGGATGAAAATTCTTTGGGACGTTGCCCTGATTTACGTTCTTCATGGTCATGGTTGTATCATTGGATCAATTGCTCCAGGAGCATCTCTGTGTGCAGTTGTGACTGCGAATTTATTGGACGGCAGCACCGGATTTTGTGGGCGGCGATCAGTTGAAGGTGTGGGGTCCCGATAGCGGTCCTGTGATCGATCCGTGCTACGGTGACTGTCAAAATGGCGATTGAATGGCTGCGGAGACCTTGGCGGATGTGTTTCCGGGTCGGCTCGGTTAACGAGTATAGGATGCTCATGATTTTGTTGCGTTGAGGATGCTAGGGGCTTTGGGGATGGCGTTGGCCAATTGTTGGACATTTGTAAAACTTTTCCCTTGCTCGCTGATTGTTAATTAGTAGAAAACAGGCATTTTAGTCAAAAAGGTGTCAATTACTTGTTTGTGCCCAAAAGTTTGATCCTCATCTTGGTATAACAATTGCCGGGTTCCTCTCGGACTTTGGGGGTGATTGATTCAAGCTCACGTTTGAGAGTCATTTGGTTGCAATCCAGGGCTAATTGGAACATGAGGAAGTTTTTTGCCTCTTAATAGTGTGTCATATCTTGAATCATGTCGCTCGGCGTATCGCGGCTAAGTCAGCAGAGTGTGCTCATCTTGACGTCATTGGAGGCGTCATATCCGAACTTGTTTTCCAAGCGAATGAAAAAGCCTAGGAGACATTTGTTTGTCGCTGCTCCGTCAATAGTTAGGGGATGCATATTGTCGACAATGGTTTTGATTCAACTATCTTCTTCGCGGTGAGATGTGTGCGGCAATTTGTACTGAGGTTGCAGGTGATCATAATAGTCGTCGGGCGGGTAGTCGGAGAAACCAAATAGGTTGGCTGCGAGCTGGGGCGTCTTTGAGGTGCGAAATGGGATGTTTCCTCTTCTCCGGGCGTGTTATGAGAAAATTCGTTATTGTACAGTGTGTCGGTGGACGGCACTTTAGGTTCGACATGCACTGGTGGCCGACCGAAAGCCAAAGCCAGTTCAGTTTCATGGAGAGTCTTGTTCGGGATATAGATATCACAAGTTTCCTCGCCGTGAAACCATGAGGTCACCAGTGGTGGTCTTGGTGTAGGCGGGTTCCGTGCTGCTGCTGGGGCGGTGGCTGTTGAAATTAATTGTTGCCATTGTTCTGCTAGGGCAGTGAAGCGTGCATTTGTGGATTTTGCTTGCTCTTGAATTTCATGTTGAACATGTAGTTGCTGGGCTTGAAATTGGTTGGAAACAGCGCCAATAATTTGATCAATTGTTTGGACGGTTGGTACATTGTTGGTTATCCGCGCGGCGGCGGTGCTGAGCCATTCTAACGTGTCACGTGCTTCTATTTGGAAATTGTGAACTTCGTTGGAGTTTGGGATTGCTAAACTGCTGCGGTGGTTGGTTACTGGAGAGTGGGTGGCGGCTGGGGCCTGGGGTGGGTCAATATTAATGAAGGAGTCCGAGGAATCAGTTGGGGCAATGGTTGTGTTGTTGTTGACTTGTGCAGCGGTGCTGGGTGGCGGTATCTGTGATACGGCCGGCGCGCTAGCACACATGGTGTCCACAATGACAGGATCTTGGCTCAAGGGCGGCGGTGCATGTGAATTGACTATCGCTGGGGCTGCAGAGATGAGTGGTACTTGAGCTTGTGTGGTCCCATCCGACAAGAGGTTACTGAAAGTAGACAATGGCAGATTAGGGGGCGGGAGGCTTACCGTGGGTAGCGCTGATGATTGCATAATATTTGTCGTCTGTGGCGGTAATATTTGGTCAAAACTCAGGGCACGGGATGCAGCCATGGCAGCATTAGGCGAGCTGGATCGCAACAGGAGACATGTGAGATCGGGCAGTGTGTGGCTTACTTTCTGCATCTTTTTCCGAAGGGTATAATAACCTTTTGTGTAACCTTGGGCACAGCTACAGCGTGGTCGAATTTTGAAACTTGGGGTCGTATTCAGATGCAGCGCAATGGCGGGGAAAGGAAGCGTACAATCCAAGCAGTCACCAGTGTTGTATTTATAAATGGGTCCGGCTTTGAGTTCAGGCAGGAGTGGGATCCCAGGGTTCGTCCTTAATGTACATATTTCCCACACCCAGGCTTACATGATTAACTGAATTAATAGTACTTAAACAGGACACTAATAGTCCTACCAATCAAGGAAAAGATACTTCCTTAATTGTCTCCAGAAATAAGCTAAATGCAAGAAAGAAAACCTTTCTTCAATTTTACCTTATGCAATAAGAAACACTTACTTACAAACGCGGCTGGGTGAGAGTATAAACAATTCACTCCCACGCACTGAGGAGAAAACAAACAAAGACAAATGTGCAGGGAGGCAGCAAGTAGGACATATAACTAATAGAAAACGTATGTTATAAAAACACAAAGATAATGCACATGGAGAGAGCCAGGGCAAGCGTACCAACGTGGGCTACAGTAAGAGGGCTGTTGATGGTTGGCGTTGCTCGTTCCACTTGGTACTTGCGGGCCTCATGCGCGGATTGACAAAAAATGACAAAATCGGGGGAAACACACTACAACACATATGTTATATGGTGGTTTAATGCTGAAACATAGGTCTCTGTTTTAACATAGGATATGTTAAAACATGGCATAAGTTATATCACAGGACAGGGTATAACCTTTGAGTAATGGCAAAAAATCCTAGATAAGTAAGTTGGTTGATTTAAGGGTCTCAGCATCCAGAAACTTTGAATGCTTATGGGTAAATTCTTGGACACTCTAAAAGCTTGCCAGTCAGCTCAGCATTTCTGAACATCCTTGTAGCTACAGTGAGACACCTGGGACGTCACCATATCATTTTCTTCTGTGTTTTACACAGCTGTCCTTTCCATCATATTGTACTTTGTCAAACAGGGCTATTCCCTTAGTAAGCTTTTGTACAATAAAATATAAAGCCGTTTAGCTCCATCAAGTTTGACTCAAACTATCTCTGAATAGTTTGCATCGTCTGCATATTGAATGACTTTACTTACTAATTAGTATCATTTTTCATATTAATATAAATTAATTTAAGTATCATGGTGCTTCAGCAATCAATTTCCACTAAGCATTGCAGAGCGAGATCTGTCATCAATTTGATTTTTTCGAAAAATTTATCGACTTTTTATGGTTTACTGTATTCGGTAAAAAACATGAAGATCATTTTCAAAATATCACAATTAAAATTGTCGAGTGATTAAATCCAGATTCTTAAAATTTTCCAGATTGCACGCAGCTTGTGGCGAAAACCTGTAAACTGCCATGTGTACACTTTATTCTGTACATGAGAATCAACAATTTCAATACATTGACTATAATAACTGAATCACAGAAATGCAGCAAAATTTATAATGGTTGGCTGCACTTGTTCAGCAGCTTGCTTACTCTGCGACTATTCCACTGGGCATAAATTATTTTCTTGTTCTCGACCTTTGGTTTTCTTAACGGTTGTCCTTTTGAGATACTGATATTGATGAGAGTGGCCACAGCAGCCACCTCAACTATGAATTGTTGCAAAAAGAGAGCACCTTTCCCGTTGCTAGGTTGGCTCAGTGGGTTAGAGCGTGTGGATGGTAGCGGCAAGGTCCCAGGTTCAAGTCCCTGACTGGGCCTAACTTTTACTAACTTAGGCTTAGGCTTAGGTTTAGGCTTAGGCTTAGGCTTAGGCTTAGGCTTAGGCTTAGGCTTAGGCTTAGGCTTAGGCTTAGGCTTAGGCTTAGGAACATTTTTTGGGGCAGGTGTTGACGTGCTATACTAGTACCCAGTCCTACTTGTAATAAATTACTTTAAAAACGACCATATCAAAAAATTATGCTTCTTAAAATTTTATCAAAAACTAAAACACAAAATACTCTTTTTTTCCCCGAATAACAAACTCCTGACCAATTCGTATTCGGAAAATTGACAACAACATCAATCATTTTTCTAATCATTTTTTGTCTGAGTAATCATTGTACTCCACCTCGTCGGCATTGTTGTCCTCAATTTCAACACCATTTTCATTCGCAGAATTTAGATCCGTGTCCGATGATTCGTAAGCATCACCATATTTGCTTCCTGAAAAATCTGGAAAAAATCTTCAAAAAAAAATCAAAAATAACTGCTTCCATATTATCAAATAATTGTTTGACCATTGATCAAACGTCAACGAAAGGGAACAAAAACAAAAAAAAGCAAAAACAAGAAAAAATAATAAAAATAAGGAAAAATTACTAACAAATAACAAAAACAACAAAAATAAAGAAGCAATCCACACCAGGTCACACGGCACATTACCTCCATGAGCAGTATCTTTTTCCTCTTCGCTTTCCTTGTATTCCTGATCATTTGTAAATGACTCGTACCAGTCGTTTTGATCATCTTGAAGATTTATGATCTTACTCCTTAACTGCAGGCCACTAAAAAACTTAAGTAAACTCACCCCAAGGCGTATTCTCCACGATGACTGCCAGGAAGAGCACGAAAAATAGGCGCAGAAAAGTAAACTTGGCCATTGATTCCGACATGGACATCTATACGTTGAATCTGTAATGAGACATAATGGTTGAAGTGACATTCATCCAAATGTTTATTGCTACAGTAATCCAAACATTGCATTTTTGAATGTTTTAACGTGGAATAACTCCCTCGAATGGTCTCTGTGCACAGTTCTCGTGTATTTCGTAGTCTCGCCACAGCAGTGTCCATCGCGAAGATCTGGGTCTTGGCTGCTGACTTGGATATGAAATATCATGACACGTAATGGGTAAAGGCGTTGCCATCGCAACCATCACCAAACACTGTTCGAAAAGTAATGCTCGACCGGGATTCGAACCCAGGACTCTGTGACTATAGTGCAGCGTTCTTCCGATTGAACTACCGAGCCAGTGATGTGATTGCTAAGAAGGGGTGATGTACGGCCGTGCGACACGTGACATTCCCCCCCCCCTTGAAAGAAGGACAACCTCGTCCGTTGAAGATGCAGGTTCCTGCGGCCCAGCAATGTGGGACCATCCAAGCCTTGCCATGACACATAATGGGTAAACACGTTGCCATGGTAACCATCGCCAAACACTGTTCGAAAAATAATGCTCGACTGGGATTCGAACCCGGGTCTCTGTGACTATAGTGCAGCATTCTTCCGATTGAACTACCGAGCCAGTGTTGCGACTGTTACGGAGAGGTGATGTACGGCTGTGCGACACGTGACAATCAAATGTACGGGTTCAGAGAAAAAGGCACGACTGCACTACTTGCAGCGCACTAATGCACTACAGACGCTTGAATTTCCATACAAGCGCAGTCGGTTATGTTGACGATCGGCTCGACGTTCAGCGGCAGACGCATCGTTTGGCCGGGCGGTCGCAGAAAATCCCAAAACGTGTCGTCCGAGTCGTCGTCGATGGTCGGCGGCGAACGCGGGACGTAAACGACGCCGCGCGGCACGAGCGGTCCGAGTCCGGCGGCGGACGTCGACGGCAGCGTAGTCGTCGCCGTCGTTTTTGGCGTAGTCGTCGTTTTCGGCGTAGTCGTCGTCGTCGAATGTTCTTCGACGGCAGCTGGAAATTTTTCTTTTTTTTTTTGAAAAAAATAACTTGGAAAAAATGGAGAAAAACGGAGTTTTTTTACAAGAAAAATGGGAATTTATAAGGGAATTTGAATTTTGAAAAATTTTTGAATCGAAATTTTTTGGAAAAATGCAATTTTTTTGGGAAAAATAAAATTTTTTTAAATAGAATCGAGATTTTTCAAATTTTTTTTCGAAAAATATTTACAAAAAAATTAAATTTCCGAAAGAAAATTCGAGTTTTCCGAATAAAATTTGGATTTTTTTTGCGGGAAAATACAAAATTTCTGCAAGAAAAATCTAAATTTTTTGAGAAATTCGAATTTTAGAGGACTATAAATTAATTTTTTTTGAAAAAGTACAATGTTTTTTCAACAAAATCAAAATTTTTGACCGAAAACAACGGAATTTTCCTCAAAAAAAAAAGAAAAATTTCTCAAAAAATTTCAGATATATGGAAATAAAATGTCGGTTTTTATTGTAAAATTTGTTTTTTTACAGTAAAATTTCAAAAAATTTAAAAATTTTTTCGCGTTGAAATTCGAAATTTATCAAAAAATTTACGAAATTTATGCAGAAATTTTTATGCTAAATCTTGAAAATTCACAAAATTTGAAAGTTTTATGCAAATTTTTCGCGTTGAAATTCGAAAGTTATCAAAAAATTTAGGAAATTTATGCAGAAATTTTCATGCTAAATCTTGAAAATTTACAAAAATTTGAACATTTTATGCAAATTTTTCGGGTTGAAATTCAAAAGTTATCAAAAAAAACAAACAAAATATATAAACCCTATAAACACTGGTAGTAACACTTTATAAATTTGATCAGCCGGCATATAGATGAATAAATAAAATTTTAAAATTTCAAAATATAGAAAAATTTATTTATTTTAACAAAAAAATTTAAAATTTAAAAAAAAAGTTTTTTTTTTAAATTAATAAAATTATTCAAATTTTTTTCACATGTGAATTTTGAATTTAATAATGATAGGTAAAAATTTTTTCAATTTTTGAATATATATTTAAATTTATTTATTTGAAAAATAAATAATGAAAATTGAATGTTAAAAAATATCTCAAATTTTTTTAAATATTCTAAATTTATTTGTGGAATTTCATTTTTCAAATATATATTTCGAAATTAATAACAATAAGTTAAAAAATTTTTTAAACATTGAATATAATTCAATTTATTTATTTTAAAAAGAATTTAATGAAAATAAGACGTCAAAAAAATTAAAAAATTTTTTAAATAATTTAAATTTATTTGTGGAATTTCATTTCACAATTATATATATCGAACTTAATAACAATAAGTTAAAAAATTTTTCAAACTTCGAATATATCTAAATTTTTCTATTTAAGAAGCAATTAATGAAAATTGAATATTGAAAAAAATTGTCAAATTTTCAAAATAATTTAAATTTGTTTGTGGAATTCCATTTTCAAATATATATTCTCAATTTAATAAGAAAAAGTAAAAAGTTTTTATAACTTAGAATATATTTAAATTTATTTATTTAAAAAATAAATAATGAAAATTGAATATTAAAAAAATTTAAAATTTTTCAATTAATTTAAGTTTATTTGTGGAATTTCATTTTTCGAATATATATTTTCAATTTAATAACAATAAGTTGGAAATTTTTTTAAATTTTGAATATAGTTGAATTAATTCATTCTAAAAAAATTTAATGAAAATTAAATTAAAAAAAAAAAAATTCAAATTTTCGAAATAATTCAAATTTATTGGTGTATATTTTGAATTGAACGAAATAAATCAATAATGTTTTAAAAATTGAATATAAATAAATTTATTTATTATTGATGAATTTAAAAATTTAATATAAAATTAATTATTAAATTTTTCTTAATTAAATTAATATAAAGTTATTTTGGAAAATTTCTTCAAATTTTTAAATTGTCGATAATAATTTTTCTGTTTTGTTTTTTCTTCTTTTCGTTTTCTAGTTTTCTTTTTTTGTGTTTTTGTAATTTTTTGTATTTTTTCAATTTCTTCTGTCTTGTTTTTTTACTTGTTGTCTTTTTTTGTGTTTTCTACATATTCGAGTGGAATTTTTTGCCTTGTTTCTAGTGTTTCGTTTTTTGATTGTTTTTTTTACTTTTACACATTTGTGTCTAATTTTTTCAATTTTGTCTTTTTCTGTTTTTTTGTTTGTTTTTAATGTTTTTCACATTTGTGTCTAATTTTTTGTTTTTTTTCTTGTGTTTTTTTTATTTCTTTGTGTTTTACATATTTGTGCCTCATTTTTCCGTTTTTTCAATTTCTTCTCTTTAAATTTTTATTTGTTTTTTTTGGCGTTTTTCACAAATGTGTCCAATTTTTTGACTTTTTTAATTTTTTTCTGTTTTGTTTTTTTTCTTTGTTTTTTTTGTGTTTTCCACATTTGTATATATTTTTCGTCTGTTTTTCTTTCTTATGTTTATTTTTGTCTGTTTTTTGTTTGTGTTTCACACATTTGTATGTTATTTTTTGTTTTTTAAAAATTTTTTTTTGTTTTATTTTTTTGTTTTATTTTTTTTGTCTTGTTTTTTTTGTGTTTTTAACACTTTTGTCTAATTTTTTTGTCATTTTTGTAATTTCTTTTGTTTGGTTTTTCGGTTTGTTTTCCTTTTTTTGTGTTTTCCACATTTGTATATAGTTTTTCTCTATTTTTGTTTCTTATGTTTATTTTTGTTTTTTTTGTTTGTATTTCACACATTTGTTTGTTTTTTTCCGTTTTTGTATGTCGTTTGTATGTTATTTGTATGTAATTTTTTGTTTTTTTTTATTTCCTCCGTTTTGTTTTTTGTTTGTTTTTTTGTGTTTTTCGCAATTGTGTCTAATTTTTGTCTTTTTTAATTTCTTCTATTTTATTTTTTCTTTGTTTTCTTTTTGTGTGTTTTCGACATTAGTATATAGTTTTTTGTCTATTTTTGTATCTTCTGTTTATTTTAGTTTGTCTTTCACACATTTGTATATTATTTTTTGTCTTTTTTATTTTCTTCCGTTTTGTTTTTTTCTTTGTTTTCTTTTTTTGTATTTTTCACAATTGTCTCCAATTTTGTGTCATTTTTGTAATTTCTTCTGTTTGATTTAATTGTTCGCTTTTTTTATTTGTGTTTTTCACAATTGAGCCTAGTTTTTTGCCATTTTTTATTCTGTTTTTTTGTTTTTTGTGCCATACACATTTGCGTCGAATTTTTTTTATCTTTTTTTTTTATTTTTTTCTGTTTCGCTTTTATATTTTCTTTTTTGTGTTTTTCACATTAGAATTTTTTTTATTTTTTCATTTCTTGTTTTTTTTTCTTTTTTCTTTGTTTTTCACATTTGTGGTGTTAAATTTTTTTAATTTCGCGTGTTTTTTCTTGTGTTTGGTTCTTTTTCTTGTACTTTGCACATTTGAGAGCCATTTTTTGTCTTTTTTTTATTGTCCTCTGTCATTTTTGTTTGTTTTCTTTTGTGTTTTTCTCATTTGTGCTTAATTTTTTTGTTTACTCTGTTTTATTTTTTGTTTGTTTTGTTTGTTTTCTGTTTTACACACTTGTGTGTAGTTTTGTTATTTTTATTATGTTCTGTTTTGTTTTTTGTTTGTTTTCTTTTCAATGTTTTACATAACTGTTTTTTTTTTAATTTTTTTTTTGTTTTGTTTTCTTGATTGTTTTTTGTGTTTTACTTATTTTTGTCTAATTTTTTGTCCTTTTTTCAATTTCATTTTTATTTGTTTTCTTTTTTTTGTATTTTCCACATTTGTGTGCTTTTTTATGTTTTTTTTCTCGAATTTTTGTATTTTCCACATTCGTTTGATTATGTTAAATTTAATCAAATTGTGGTCAATTTTTTTGTACGCAAATTATGTGTTGTTCATTTGCATATTTTATATGAAAATTCACAATTTTTTTATCTCGCATTTTTTTGCGTTTTTAGGTATATATTTTTAATTTTTCATCCAATTATGAATCCTGAACAAAGTCGAATGGTTGATAGTGAAGAGGAAAAAGTGAAAAAATTTATTTTTGTTTTTTTTTGTTTTTTTATTTTCATCATATTTTTCTTTTTTCACATTTTTCTTTGTTTTTTTCTCTTTTTTTGCTCTTCTTTTTCCTTTTTCTTTTCCTCTCCTCAAATTCAGTTAAATTAATTAATTTAGTTCTGACAACAAAAAATCGCAATGTCTGATCTTGAAATTTAAAATTTATGCACCAAAAAAAGGAATTTTTGACAATTTTCAGCAGTTTTTGACAGATTTTCAATAACATTTTCTCACAAATTTAGAATTTTTTCAACAACTCTACCACTTACTGACAATATTTTCTATAATTTGGGCAATTTTCAAGAACTTTTTTTGACAAATTTTGGCACTTTTTAAACAATTTTACACTCTTTTGACACGTTCTTTGATAACTTTAGAATTTTTGGAAACTTTAAAACTTTTTTTAAAACTTCATCTTTATATTCATTTGTTTGATTTTTTTCTTTTGTGGTTTTTTCCTGTTTAAAATAATATTCATGAGAAACAATTTGTTCGACTTGATAAGCAAGGTCCAGGATGATGAGATAAATAAAATCGAGATTGAGCAAACTTCCTGCTTGCCACAAATAAAGAGACCAACCCAGTGGAGTAAACATTTGACTCAGGTCAAATGAGATAAGAAACTGCAAACAGAAAAAGGAAACATTTTTAGAGATTTTTCTTCAGTCTCTGCTCATTTCTTCTTTTATTCTACAAAAATTAGAAATTTGTAAATTTTGATTTTTCTGAAATTGAAAAAAATCTTAAAAATTTGCAAATGTTTATACTTTTAATTACAAATTTATGGAAAAAATTTCAATTTTCCATCAAAAATTGGTGTAAAAATTAAAAAAAAAGTGTTAAATTTTTTTTCAAATAAAAATTAAAAATTTTAAAAACGCCAATTTTTTGTGAAAGGAATTTTAATCAAAAATGTGCACAAAGCTATTTTGGGGTCCTGTTACATGCCCCTTGTGTCAACAAAGTGGCTCCTGCTGACGCAAATGAGTAGCTTCCGAAACTTTAGCTAAAGACGTTCATATTTTTAGCATAGGCACTAAGTCAGCCCCTTTCTGCAGCTTTATCTCTGCAGAATTGGGCCTGGGTGTCACGCCCCAAGTCCCACTGTGGAAGACAGGGTCCTTAAAAGCACATGTATTTTTGCTCATTTCTGGGTTCACCAGCTCATCCTTATTGTGCTTAATTTCATAGTTTTATAGCAGAATTTGCCATTTTTTGTCGAAATTCTGGTTTTTCTTTGGGGCCAAATTTGAAAATTTTTCAACCTTGTCGCACTATTTTCCATATTTTTGCTGCAAAATTTAAAAATTTTCGAACAAAATTTCAAAGTTCCCCAACTTTGTTGCAGAATTTTCGCGAATTTATGAACGAAATTCCAAAATTTCTCTACAAAATTTGAAAACTTTCGTATTTGTAGCAGAATCTGCCATTTTTTCTATCGAAATTTTGTTTCTTTGCAGCAAAATTTGAAAATTTTTGAATTTCGCAGCACAGTTTGCCATTTTTTAGCTCAAAATTTGGTTTTTTTTCAGCTAAAATTGAAAATTTCTAACAAGAATTTGAAGCAAAATCTCAAAAAAAGTTTCGGAATTTGGCTACAGAATTTCTTATTTTTGTAGAATTTCGCTTTTTTTGCGTTTAGAATTCAAAGTTTCCGATAAATTTGAAAATTTATGATCAGAGTTTCAAAACTTCCGTAACAGAATTTTTTTTTTTTATCCAAATTTTGTATTTTGAGCAACGAAATTCGAATATTTCTGGATTTCGTAGAAGAATTTGCCATTTTTTGTCGAAATTCTGTTTTTTCTTTGGTGCCAAATTTGAAAATTCTTCAACCTCGTCGCACAATTGGCCATATTTTTGCAGCAAGATTCGCAAATTTTCGAACAAAACTTGAAAATTTCACTGCAAAATTTCCAGAATTTTTGAAAAAAATTTCAAAGTTTCTCAACTTTGTTGCAGAATTTTCGCGAATTTAAGAACGGAATTCCAAAATATCTCAGCAAAATTTGAAAACTTTCGTATTTGTAGCAGAATCTGCCATTTTTTCCATCGAAATTTTGTTTCTATTTTTGAATTTCACAGCACGATTTGCCATTTTTTAGGTCTAAAATTGGTTTTTTCCGGCTGAATTTGAAAATTTCTAAGATGAATTTGAAGCGAAATTTCAAAAAAAATTTCCGAATTTTGTAACAGAATTTCTTATTTTTTTGTCGAATTTCGCTTTTTCTGTGCCTAGAATTCAGAGTTTCCGATAAATTTGAAAATTTTTGATCAAAGTTTCGAAATTTCCGAAAAAGGCTTTTCTTTTTTTTTATCCAAATGCTGTATTTTTTGCAACGAAATTCGAAAATTTACGGATTTCGTAGCAGAATTTGCCATTTTCATGTCGAAATTTGGTTTTTTCTTGAGAGGTAAATTTGAAAATTTTGGACGGAATTAAAAAATTTCCAAATTTCCAATCAGAATTTGTCATTTTTCCACGTAAATTTGAAAACTTCCGTATTTTGGATGATTTGATTGTGATTTGTGATCTAGCGATCGGAAATGAAGCTCAAATTTTCAAAGCTGATGCTAGGAATTTCAGAATTTTTCCGAATTTCTGAGAATTTTTCCGGCAAAATTGAAAATTTCGGAGCAAAATTTGAAAATTTCTCAATTTCTTTGCAGAATTCGCGATTTTTTCCATTGAAAATTTGTTTTTTTTTGCAGCTAAATTTCAAAATTTATTCAATTTTGCAGTAGAATTTTTGATTTTTTCGTCGAAATTTTTGTTTGTTTTTCTGCAGACAAATTTGGAAATTTTCGAGCAAAATTTTAAAATTTCCGAATTTCTTAGCAGAATTTTTGAATTTTTTTTTTCCGGAATCTTTTTTTGGAGCTGAATTTGTAAATTTCGCAGGAAAAATTAGTAAATTTTTGAATTTCGTTGCAGAATTTGAAATTTTCTGGCTGAAATTTCTTTGTTTTTACGGCTAAATTTGAAAATTTATCCAACTTTGCAGTAGAACTTTTGATTTTTTCGGTCGGAATTTTTGTTTTTTTATGCAGCGAAATTACGAAATTTTCTTTTTTTTTTGATAGAATTTCCAATTTTTCGATCGAAATTTTTGTTTTTTTGCAGCCAAATTTGGAAATTTTGCAACAAAATTCGATTCTAGAATTCAAATATTACCTAAAAATTAAACTTTCAAACTGATTTTTTGTCATTTTTTCCAGAAAAAACTGTTTTTTTTCCATTTCTCATTCAGTTTTCGTTTTACATTTCAAATTTCAAGTGGCGTAAAGGAAGATGTCCTTGCTGACGTCAAATTGATTTAAATTTTTGTTTGATTATGTTAAATTTAATGAAATTGTGATCAATTTTTTGTACGCAAATTATGTGTTGCTCATTTGCATATTTTATATGAAAATTCACAATTTTTTTATTTCGCATTTTTTTGCGTTTTTAGGTATATATTTTTAATTTTTCATCCAATTATGAATCCTGAACAAAGTCGAATGGTTGATGGTGAAGAGGAAAAAGTAAAAGAAATTTATTTTGTCTTCTTTTGCCTTTTTTTATTTTCATTATATTTTTCTTTTTTCACATTTTTCTTTGTTTTTTTGTCCTTTTTTGCTCTTCTTTTTCCTTTTTCCTTTCCTTTCCTCTTTTTTATGCATTTCTATTCCTCTTCGTTTCTTCTTTTCTATTTTCTTTCTTTGTTCTTTTTTATATATATTTTCCTTTCTGTTTCTTTTCTTATGTTTTTTTGTTCTTCTTTTCGATATCATTTTTTCTTTAATTTTTTGTTTTTCTGTATGTTTATTTTTCTTTTGCTGTTTTTTCCCTGTCTGTTATTGTATATTATTATTTGTTTTTTTTTTGCTTAGCTTTGGATTTTGTATTTTTCTTTTTTTGGTCTTTATATTCTACTTTCTCTTTTTCCTCTCGCTTTCCGTCCTTTCGTGATGTTTCTTTGTGGTTTTTTATGTCTTTTTTCTTGTTTTCTATTTTTCCTCGTGGTTTTTTTCTTTGTTTTTTCCTTTTCTAAATTCTTCTGTCTCTTTTCGCGTTTTTAATTTTTTTCTTCTTTCTTTTCTCCTTTTGTGTTTTTTATGTTTCTTTCGTTTTTTTCGTTTTTTTCATATTTTTTTTCTTTCCCGACCTTTTTCTTTCTCTTTTTCGTTTTTCTCGTCTTACTGTTTTTTTTGTTTCTTATATATTTCTATTTTTTCCTTTTGCCCCTTTGTCTCTGTTTTTGCTATATTTTTCTTTTTCTTCCTTTCATTTTTCCTTTTTTTTATTATACTTTTTTGTTATGTTTTTTCTTTTTTATTCGTCTTTTTCTTCATTTTTTTCTTTTTCGTTTTCTCTTTCTTTTTTTTTTTAATTTTTTTATAGTGTCATTTTTCTTTTTTTCTCACAATTTATTTGTCTTTTTTTTCTTTAGCGTTTTCTTTTTCTCTTTGTGATATTTTTCTTTCCCTTTTTCCTTTTTTATTCCCTTTTTCATTATTTACATTTCTATGATCTTTTATTACGTTTTCTTCTTTTTTCTTTGTCTTCCGTTTTTTATTTTATAATACTTTTTTTTCGTTTTTCTTTATTTCGCTCTTTTTTCGTATTTTTATTTATTTTGTGCTCTTTTCTTTTTTTATGTTTTTAATGTTTTTCCTTATTCTCTTTTCTATTGCTTATTATGCTTTTCTTTTTCTCTTGTCCTTTTTTATATTTTTTTTTCTTTTTCCCTTCCTTTATTCTTTTTTTAGGTTTTTCTTTGTCCTTCTCCTCTACCTTTTTTGCGTTTTTTCTGTTTTTTATATTTTTGTCTTTTTTCTCTTCTTTTTTTCTTTTTTTACATTTTTCTTTTCTCTTTTTTTGTTTTTGTTATAGTCTTCATTGTCCTGTGTTCTTTTTTCATTTTCTTGTATATTTTTCATTCTTTTTTTTCTTTTTTCATCTTTTCTCTTTTTTATGTTTTTTTTTCTTTTTTTCACTTTTCTCATCTTGCTGACGTCACTTTTCAACCGCAGATCGAACCGGCTGCCAAACGTCAAAAAACCGACGGCGGAAAACCGACGGCGGAAATCCGACGGCCGCCAAACCGTTGTCGACCGACGAAGCTAATCAAGCGGCGTCGGCGTTAAAAAATCTAATGTCCAAATTATTACAAGCGAAAAATACGACGACGACAAGAAAAGGTTCAAAAAAACGTCGCGGAAAACGCCGACGAAAAAAATCTAGACGTCGGAAAAATTGCTGCGGAAAAAGTCGCCGCCGGCGGAAAGGTTTTCTCCGTCGACGAAGCTAGTAAAGCGTCGTCGGCGTTAAAAAATTTGACGTTCAAGCTCGAAAAATTACGCCAAGAATTGACGTCGACGTTGAAATTTTTGGAAAATGTGCAAACGTGAGAAAATTTTTAAATTCAAAATTTTAATTTCAAAATTTTTAATTTTTTTTAAATTTTTATTTTTTACATTTTCTTCGAAATTTTAAATTTTAATTCTTGAATCACCAATTTTTTCACATTTCTCAACTAGAAACTTTCAAAAAATTTGCATTTTTAAGGTTCAAAAATCATTTTTAACCTACAGATTTTGAGCTTTTTAATTTTCAAAAAAAATCAAATTCAAAAAAATTGGCGTTATTCAATTCATTTTGATGTGAAATTTTCTTAAATTTGAATTTTTCAAATTCAAACATTGTGTAAACTGCAAATTTTGACATTTTTAAATGAAAAAATTTCAAATGAAAAAAAAATTCATTTTTTGAATTTAAAAATTGTGTAAACTTCATATTTTCAGATTTTTAATATCCAAGAATTCACAATGTTTTAAAAATTAGCATTTTTTAAATTTAAAAATGGTGTAAACACAAAATATTGACCTTTTTGATTTCAGATAAACCACAATTTTCTGAATTTTTCGACTAATTTTGATATGAAATTTTGAAAAAAATTTTGAAATTTCGATTCAAAAATTGGGTAAAGTCGAGCTTTTTGATTCCAAAAAAATTACAATTTTCGTCATTTTTCATTTAATTCTGATATAAAATTTTCGAAAATTTTCATTTTTTAAATTCATGAGTTGTGTAAATTCCACTATTTGGGCTTTTTAATTGAGATTATCTACAATTTTTTCAATTTTTCAACTAATTTTTATACGAAATTTTCGAAAAATTTCATTTTTTAAATTCAAAAATTGTGCGAAATTCAAATTTTTAAAATTTTGATTTAAAAAAATCCCCAATTTTCTGAATATTTGAAGTAATTTGGACATGAAATTTTGAAAAACCTGCATTTATAGCTTTTGAAAATTGTGTAAATTCCAAATTTTGAGCTTTTTAATTTCAAAAAATTGACAATTCTCCGATTTTTTCCGAACGATTTTGACGTGGAATTTTCAAAAATATGCATTTTTGAAATTTAAAAATTGTGCAAGCTTTAAATTTTGAGGTTTCGGATCTGAAAAAATGCACAATATTCAGCATTTTTCAACTAAATTTGGATACGAAATTTTCAAAAATATGCTTTTTTAAAATTTTAAAATTGTGTCAACTCTAAATTTTGAGTCTTTTGATGGAAAAAATTTCAATTTTTTTTTTCAATTTTGAACTTATTTTGGTATGAAGTTTTCATAAATTTGCATTTTTAAAATTCATGAGTTGTGTAAATTCCAAATTTTGGGCTTTTTATTTGAAAAAATGCACAATTTCTCCAATTTTCCAACTAATTTTTATTCGAAATTTTCAGAAAATTTCATTTTTTAAATTCAAAAATTGTGTAGACTGTAAATTTTGAGTTTTTTTATTGGAAGAATTCTTTCAAATTAAGAAAAAATTTCGAATTTCTCATATAATTTTGTTTTGAAAATTACAAAAATTTGAATTTTCCAATTTCGAAAAAATCTGTGAAATGATAACTTTTATATTTTTGATCTTGAAAAATTCAAAATTTTTAGCGTTTTTTAACTATTTCTCGTATGAAATATTCAAAAATTTGAAGTTTTCGAATTAGAAATTGTGTTAAGTCTAAATTTTTAGGATTTTGATTTAAAAAGTAAAATCATCAAAACTCAAAAGTCACCCGGTGTTTTGTCTCATTTTGACGATTTAAATTTTAAATTTGAAATTTTTTTAAGATTTTGATCTTTTGAATTTTTTAAAAATTTCAGGTTTTATCATTTTTTCGAAATTTTGAATTTTTAGGACTTGGGTCGATAGCGTCAATTTGGAAAATTCCGTCGTCGAAATACCGGTTCTTCAAACCGATTCCAATACACTAATTTGGAATTTAGAAGAAAAATTGCAACAATGTTTAGGAGAAAAATCGATCGAAAGGTGATTTTTTAAAATTTTGGTGTTAATTTTTTTTGAAAAATCAAAAATGTCAAAAATTTTCAAATTTTAAACATTCAAATTTATCGATTTTAATTTCTTTTCGAATTCGAATATCTAAAAATTTGGAATTTAGGCAATTTTTGCAATTTGGAAAAACGTAAATTTTCAAAAATTTAATTTTAAAATTAGTTGAAAAATTACGAAAATTGTAAATATTTTTAATGAAAAATTACAAAATATAGAGTTGCATCAACAGCCCAATGCCAGCCCACGTCCGATGGGTGCCCACTTGCTACTGTGTTCATTCCATGGCCGATGTGCACACACAGTGACGCTGATTGCCGGGCTCAATGTCCCAACAGTGTTGTCCTGGTTCACAACACCACCACCGCCAAGACCAGCCGTTGCTATTTTTGTCGAACTCGAGCGCACACCACCATCCAATGTGGCCGGCCCTGTCCACATTGTCGTCAAATTCGGGTGCATCGTGCCAATGCTTGCCCGCAACACATTCCAGTCGGCAAACTTGAAACCCGCATCCTCTAACAACAAGGAAGACTGAAGGACCAAAATTTTGGATTTTTGTTCATATTTTCGAACCACGTATTTTTCACTCAGTAAAATGCGCCTTTATGACAGCACTGTTATTAGGTGCAAGTATCCCAGCACCTGCTACTCAATATCAGTTTTTGGGATATCAAGGAGTGGTGTTTCACATGAACTTCTAAAATGAACGAGGCGCATTTTCAATAAATATCCCTCCTTTTTCTAGGATTTTTCTGAAACATCAAACTGGAATCATACTAGCCTCTGAATAGCTAAGTTTAATAAGGCTAACTAACACAACATACAATAGTAATGTACTGAGCAGAATTAACAGTAACTGAGTGACTATGCGAAATAACACGGCTTATATACCGTCATGGAAACTCGCGGAATATTCTAGATAATTGTATAATATACATGAACAGTATACTATGATAGATTCTAGAATTTTCCAGGACAATGAAGTACATGAAATGTATCTGCACATCATATTACGTGTGTTAGGCTGCTGTAGGGTCACAATAAAGCAACAGTTCTAACCACAGGCTAACAACAACAACAAACACCAAACTCTCCCAGACGTTTCACCAGATATTTCACCAGATATATGCTGACCTCTGACACTACCACTTACAGTAGTTTCAATCTCGGCTCTCCTAGCCATCTCAAAACTACTCTTCCTCAACTCCTCTTCAGCTCTTGCCATTTCGGCAATTCCACTCTCTCTCCTTCCTTCAGTCTCAGGCGCCTGTGCTTGAACCTTTTCTACCGTTGCGTGTTCTTCAGCAGAGTCCAGATTCGAAACACTAGGTTCATGTGACCTAGGAGGAGTCCTCAACATTTTTCCTACCGGAATACTCATCTTTTTAACTTTTCCGGTATGTGCCTGTAAATAAAACCCAGGAGGTTTAGTTATTTTTCTGGTGGTTCTCCGGTTATCCGTCGTGAGAGGCGTTAAGAGTCCACCACTTGTTAGGCTGCTGTGGGGTCACAATAAAGCAACAGTTCTAACCACAGGCTAACAACAACAACAAACACCAAACTCTCCCAGACGTTTCACCGGATATACACCAGAACTTTCACTAAACCTCAGGCAGAACACCTTGGCACATACCTCAGGAGCTCCTACCCAAGTCTCCACTCCTATTCTTATAGACTCCCTCCACTACGCTCACAAAACAATACACTTACAGGTCCAAAGTGTATTGGGTGACGATGGGCGACGCCAATAAAAAATAATAAACAAAAATATTATAATTAGGACGATGGCGGCGACGCTCCATAAAAAGTAATCTTTTTTAACAATAATAAAAAGACACCAAAAACGCGAAACAGTGGCAGCATAAATCTATGCAAATTTATCACTTTCTTTTCGCCACTTTTCGCCGCGTCCAACCGCCTGCGCACCGACGCCGGAAGCTGAACACGTGCACCTGAGACCACCTCAACACGTGACCATGCTGTAGGATATGTATCAATAATCAATCTTGCCTTGGTTAGCTCCAAAGACATAATGTTAGGGGGTTGTGACTGGTACAACTCAAGGGGTTTGGTCACACCCTAAAAGGTAAAAGTCCTGCTCATGGTTTTCTTCTTCATCTCCTGTGAATCAGTGTATGTGGGCATGTCTATTTAGTTGTTACTGTGATGACTCCGATAAAAAAAGGATGGAAAAATTGTTCCATTATAATTAAATTACTAAGAAAATGAATATTTAAAAAAATTAATTAATAATCAAATGATTTTCATGATTACTTTGATGATAAAATGAATAAGTAAGTTGATTATTAAACTAAATAATAATTAATAGTTAAATATTGTCATATTGAGTTTTGTAAAAATAACTGTTTTCAAACTTAAATATAACAGCAATGTGTGCCGGTGTACTCTCCATACACATACTGAGGAGTCAATTTCATAACTGCACATGGGCCAATTTTCAGCACAGTGAATAACATTGTTATTTGTTTGCACAACTAATGAACTATATGGAGCATAGCCATTTAATTCAAAAACAGATCTTGGCATAGTCATGCGATAGTCAAGGTAAATAACTACATTTTCCTTTTTTTTTGTCTCATTCCCAAGCAAGTGTAGAATGGCAAAAATTTGTATCATATTCACAGCACTTTGAGTGGAAAGCAAACATTTTTGATGCTTTCTGCCTAGAAAATAAACTCATGTTTCTATCCTTTGTGTGTGGGCAAACACCTCTGCTTAGTTTCAAAAATTTTCATCCTGAAGGTGGAGCAAAAAACTGGAGAGCAGATATCCTTAATTCTGATTAGTCACACTGAAAATGAATCATAAGAATAAAAGGAAAGTATCATTATTGAAGTTGACAAATGTTAAGAGTCATTGCTCTACGACGTTTACTGTATATCTGCATTAGGTATGGCCTTGTCAATTATAATATCGCTGTTTCACAGGAATTAATGAATTGGCCGAATATGAATCCTACACCTGTAATGTAGAGGCCTTTCATAAAAATGTTGTAATTGGTCTTGGAAAAATGATCGAATTGCAATGCGATGTTTCACGTCTGATGCCCAATGCCACAGTAAACTGGCACAAGGGCGGTTTGTTGTTGAATGAATTGGAACATGAAAGAATAAGAGTAAGTAACCGAAAATATTAAAATCATGACTAAGTAGACAATTTTTTTTCAGGAAGTTGGATCCAAACTCATAATTAGGCCCGCGCAATATGTAGATCATGGATTTTACAAATGTGATGCAAATGATGGGATGTTATCCGGATCTCAATCATTCAGTATCGAAATCATATGTAAGTCATTCACTACAATTCAAGATTTTGGTTAAGCTTTACCCCACACCTGAAAGTTTTTGGAGAAAGTTGAAATTGGCAGAAGGGGGGAAGTCCACTTTTGAGATACAAATATCCAACAAGAAATTTGTATCGCGCATTGGCAGTTGCATTTCTGCAGTTAGATATTATTTTTTTAATAGTTTTTTACTTTTGATTTGCTTTAAATGTTATTGTCAGAATGCAGAGTATAACTATTAGAAGAGGAGTGACAGCTAACTTTCTAAAGAAAAATTTATTATCAAATCATATTGAATTAATAATCTGTCGGGTCTTGAATAATGACTGGACTCAGCCCTGGAATAGTTTATAAATTTCCAAATGGAAAGTTCAATAAGGCTAATTATCAAAACATAGAATAGTAATGTACTGAATAGTAAAATAAACAAAACAATAAATATACAAAATATCACCCCTAATATATCATAATGGTAAAATTTACAGTATATTCTAGAATATTGTGCAATATACATGAATTGAATACTGTAGAATATTGTCAATGCTGTTCATGAAACGTAAATGCGCATCCTGTAACATGATCATACTGTAAGTTAAGTGTCATAATCATATTCCATTGCCTCAATAATCAAACTAAAACCTAATCAATAAATCATGTATTGATTGAATTAAAAATTACAGTAGTGATCAGTTTGTATATGTAATTAATATTTGAATTGGATCTAAATAATAAACTCCATTATTGAATTCAGATTAGTGATTAATTGAATTAATAATAAAACTAATAATCAAACTGAGGGTTGAAATGATTTATTATTTAATTTGACAATTGAATTGATTGTTTATTTAATGAGCAAATTAAGTAATAATGTTGTGAACATCTATCTATCATGTGATGTTTTGAACTTGGAAGGTCCAGTCACGTACTACAAATGGTACAAGAATGATATTATTATAGACGTTGTAAGTTGAATTAAAATTATTACCATTCATAATTCACAGGTCTCTGTATTCTTTTTTTAGACAGAATCTGGAATTTACAATGCACAAGAAGCTTCAGTGGATGATAATGGCAAATATAGTTGTGAGATAATATATTTTGATAGTGTATTCAAATCATCAGAGCTGAGAATCACGGTGACAGGTGAGTTCATCAAAGTATGTACACTGAATTTTTAAACTTATGGCAATGCATGGACTCAAAAATGTTTTAGATTAGTAATATTACAATTTCAGAAGCAGCTTTTCTTGGATTTAAAATCTCTGGGAGAATAGACTACTTGGAAAAATGTAAAAAAAAGTTTCGAAAAAGTGTTCAATGGTATTTCTTAAATAGTCTAAAGATGGTCTCTTGAGCCAATAAATGATATCAGTTTTTTTACAGCTAAACCCTGTCTACATGTCCTCGTGCAAGAAACTGCTTCACCATGGAGTGGCCAGTCTTTCAAACTATTATGTGATGTTCCGAACGTAGACTACCCTGTTTCAGATTACAAATGGTACAAGAATAGAATTATTATAGATTATGTAAGTTAAATTGAATTGATTGTCTTTCCTAAATCACAGTTGTCAGCTTTCTTTTTCAGGTAAAATCTAAAATTTACGACGTAGTTGGTGCTTCAATGGATGATACGGGAAAGTATAGTTGTGAGATACAGTATTTTAACGTGGTATTCAAATCACCCGAATTGGAAATTACTGTTAAAGGTAAGTTTATCAAACAATGTCAAGGTTAAAAATTGGGAAATTGTTGTGCTCAAATCTCTGCTCTCGGATTAAACACTGTTCTACTCAAAAAATCATGTATGGTATCAATTTTTTCAGCTGAACCTCAACTGCACACCATTGTGCATGAAGGGATGGCCTCACCATCAGTGCACGAATCTTTTCATTTATTGCATAATGTTGAAAATTTGGACGACCCAATCTCACACTACAAACGGTACAAGGATGGTATTAGAGTAGATCAAGTGAGTAAAATTAAAATAATTTTAATTCCTGATTCATGAGTATGAGCATTATTTTTCAGATTGAATCTAGAATTCATGATGTATATGATGCTTCAATGGATGATACTGGCAACTATAGTTGCGAGATAGAGTATCTTGACAGGGTATTCAAATCAGAGCTGCGAATCATTGTACAAGGTGAGTTTATTGAATGATGGTGTAGCTTAAAATCAGCCCTTTGATGGTTGCAGTTAGCACTTTGCAGAATACTATCCTCTATTCTCACCTTAAATAGAATTTTCAACAAAATCGCCTTACTTATGTACGTAAACTCCAGCTTGTATTCTTGTGTGTAAAAAAGACCACATGTGTTACTATCTGCTTTTTGGCCTGTTCAACTGCATAATAATGGTAAAATGCTTTATTACAACACACCATATGCGTGTAACAGAACAATATGGATAAGCGATATTTGACAGGCAGAACAGCAAAAATGAGCTATTACAATAAGCCGTAACTAACATTCAAACAATTGTCACATTTGTATATAACATATGTTTTAAGCAAAAGCATTTATCAAATATTCAATTATCTCGATTTTTTAGAATGCGATAAAAAGGTGCCCAACTCAATTAATTTGTTCATTCTTATTGATACGCATGGCAAATACAGGCAACATTTGAATAGATACCAGAATTTTAGTTTCAATATAGCCAAGATACTGGATGAATCATACGATTCCACAGTCAAGGTGGCTTTGGGCGTGGCGATATCTGATCATCAGTATGAACGCTTAGTGAAATTTGGAAAATATGGACCTGTAACCGGATTGAACAAAAAATTATTGGAGCAAAAGATAGCTAAAATTATGGCATTAAATGATTCAAAGATTCACCACATCAATATAGCTGATGCTGTTGAAAAGTCCATAGCAGAATTTGAGGAAGACCAGGTATGATTGTCAGTTTTTCTTTGGGTATTCTTAACTGATGCATTTGGAGTGCGAAAACTGGTTTTGTATCCTTTCCTCATGAATAACATATCATTCATGAAAACACACAAGTTTTAGAGTTTAAATTCTACAGTAAGAGGTTTTTTTGGATAATTTTCAAGTTGTTGCATTTTCACATTACTTTTCATTCTAGTAGCTTCCTATCCAAAAAAGTCCACAGTATGACTTCTAGTAAAATTTAAATATTTTCAACTCATTGTAGCACGCAGTGAAGTGACCATACTATGTGTGGTCAAACATAACACCTAGTAGACTGTCCTGAAAGAAAAAAAAGGGATACCCAATTGATGTTTGTTGGAACGTCATAGAAGATTTCACCAGGAATTTTGGTACCTAATCTTTAAGAGGTTTTGAACCCATTTTCTTGTTCTACTTTGCCAAAATATGATTGCCTATATTTTCAGACTGACGATCAAGTGGGCACTAAAAATATATTGGTTATCTTACGGAAAAGTATTGAATGCAATGACTGTGATAACACCTCAAGAAGAGTTTGGATATGGCACGGATGCGAAATGTGGAAGTCATTCTCGTGACACCTTCAAATACGAAAAAGTCGCCTATAGGCCACAGAATTTTATACAACAAAAAAGACCGTCTTAAAAGTGCTAAGCAGCCGTTATTGGAAATGATCAAAAAATTGGCGAGCAGCTTTTGTCGTAATGGTTAATGCACGTTGGTATTTTTGCATGTTGATGAAATTTTGAATCTAAACTTATTGGGAACTATATTGTTGGAATAAAAGTTAGCACAATCTTGCTGAAATTACACTGAAGTAAATGATAACTTTGACATGAGACCATACACTGAAGATTCCACCTTCTTGATACATTTTTAGTTCCTGCATTCTATGCATTGAAGTTTTTCAAATTTTGCACATCGAGGCATTTTCAGTGCTTCTAGAAACCCACATATTATAATTAAAATCTCCTAAATTTCAATTTGATTGCCATGTGATTATCTATGTATTAATATTCCGAAGCCTTTTAGTTCAGATCTTTTTGTCCATAAGTAAATACTGCAGTAAAAAGTGCCTCTTGTGAAACTAAAGTAAATATTAGTTTGAGGGATTTCATTTCTGAAACCAGAGTAAATACAGCCATTTTTGGAAATAGCATTTATTAAAATATTGTGGAAAAATTTATTTAGAAAACTGTAGTTAAAAGTCACTTCTGGAACTAAGAGCGAAAGCACTCATTTTTAGGAATGTGGTAAAAGGAGTCATTTGTGAAACTACAGTAATGTCACGGATGAGGGCTCATGTGATATTACAGTATACCTTTAATCTCATGCAGTATAGTCATATATTATTGTATTTGTACACTTTTGTGTTTGCGTCTATTTGTGACTATTTCTGTACTTGACAAATGACATTAGCAAACAGAGTCAACGTCCTTCCAGAGATCTTTTCCTCCATCTCTACAGGAATGCATGGGCTCTGGCTTCTTCTTGCCTAAGGAACACCAGCACCAACTATTTTTGGCCTCGGCCTTCTTCCTCCGCAAGATGTGTTCATGATTATTGTAGTCACCGCTACTTACTGTACTCAGGAGCTACTGACACTCCTATCTCCCACTAGCATAAATACCAAGTTTGTTCCACCAAACTGGTATCTCAAAACTATGGACCCTGGATTAAGTTGAAGCACCTGAGGCCATCATCTTCATTATATTTTAAAAAATAATAAATAAAACAAATAAAATGGAAAAAAAGTTTTATCTACAGTATGCCCATTTTTATTGAGTTCCTCAAACAGCACTTGTTGCTCACAGCTATTTTCGTTGCATCACATACCTTTGAGTCAACAAATCGAGCATTACTCTCACTGATGCAAATGATTAGCTGTAGGAATTTCTGCTAAAGACGTTCATATGTTTTGCGCAGGCACTAAGTTGGCCTTGGTGCTGAGCTTATTCAAACTGGGCAAGTGTCTATGTGCACACAGGCCCTGCCCTGCGAAGACACCTTTGCAGGCATTGGTCTGGGCATCATCAACTCCACTCCAAGCTTACTGTAGACAGTCAAGCGTATATAATGGTGTGTTGCTCCATGTGATTCTCATCATGCTGATACTTATGTTTTTTGTCACTTTTTATTTTGCAATCACTTACTTTCATTTCATTTTGTTCATTATTTTTACATGCATTTTTCCGTTCCGTTTTGTTGTATTTTGTTTATTTTTGTTTTATTTCACACACGGGCTACAGTAGAGCCTTTGGCTAAAAACTTCTCCCAAGTGAGCTCCATGAGCTAATGGTTATATTTGGTGCATTCCATGGGCCTCTTATCAGTAAAACTAGCATCGCCTTTGCCACACAGGAAACGACCAGTTACAAAGTTTTTTGTAAATATGCCTGTATGCTTAGCATAGGCACTAAAGTTGGCCTCAGCGCTAAACATACTTGAGCTATGAAAATGCCTGTGTGACCATAAGCATCTCCTGCATCGTTTTCCTCCGCAGTAGTTAGCTTGGGCGTCGTGAGCTCCGCCAAGGCTGTACTGTGAGTTGAACAGGTCCTTAAGAGGAACTCTTTCTTTAGTTTTTCTCTCATTCTTCGGTTTACCCCTGCATCCATTTTATTTTGTAACTCGTGTGTCTGCCGCCATGAACTTGTCCATCACGTACCTTGTGCCAGATCACCACCCATGTACATGTGGAATAAAGAGAGTCGCACCGGGCCTCCAGCATTTACAAGTTGAAGAACCGAGTTCTGTTAGGCCGCTGTGGGGTCACAATAAAGCAACAGTTCTAACCACAGGCTAACAACAACAACAAACACCAAACTCTCCCAGACGTATACCACTCCTATACTTATAAACTCCTTCCCCTACGCTCACAAAACAAAACAACTTACAGGTTCAAGTTGTATTGGGTGACGATGGGTGACGCCAATATAAAATAATAAACAAAAATATTATAATGAAGACGATGGCGGCGACGCTCCATAAAAAGTAATCTTTTTTAACAATGATAAAAAGACATAAAAGACGCGAAACAGTGGCTGCATAAACCTATGCAAATTTATCATTCTTTTTGGCCACTTTTCGCCGCGTCCAACCGCCTGCGCACCGACGCCGGAAGCTGAACACGTGCACCTGAGACCACCTCAACAGTTCGAACAGCCCACCCATTTATCAACCGAAACTGTCAAACCAGGGACTATGTAACCCTTTGTTGAATCATTTGAGAAGCAGTCTTCTCATGGGGTATTTTTGTTGTGGGTATATTTTGGGGAACCCTTTTCTAAGTCGGCTTTCCCCTGAGTTTTTCCCTCAATTATAAGGGCTCTTGTTCCCCTCGGGATAGGGCTACAAAGGGGATCTTTTGATTTACAATCGGGTCCCCAAATTGGGTCATTTCTCGGCTGACCTTGTCCATGTACTGAATCAGACAGGGATTGCCACATATAACCTGGCGGCATCATCCATTACTCTACAGAAGCAACCCCAGGACAGCGCCAGAGTGTCCTATAGGTCTTCCTATAGCCAGGACTAGCCAGGTTAGGTTCCCGAGGTGAAAGAAGGCGGCCACCCCATGGGGTCACAGCATGTCACTCACTGTGACAAGGCCCCATTTTTCTATTAATATGGTGTCACATTAACTGAAAACTGGGAGCCATGTCACCTTAAGTAGATTTGTGGCTAATCACATTGATGGGAAAAACCCATGCCATATTTATAAAAATGTGGCCATGTTACTGTGAGTGACATGCTGTGACCCCATTGGGTGGCTCCAGTTGGTATTCAGTTCGGGAAACTAACCCAGCTGGTACTACCTATAGGAAAATGTACAGGGTACCTCGTTACTGTCCTTGGGTTCTGCTGTAGAGTAATGAACAATGCCGCCAGGTCAGGGGTGGCAATCCCTAGTCCCATTCAATGAGAATGAAGGACAATGCCATTCGTGGAATGGCTTACTGTAGAGGACCCGATTGTAAACCTAAATGCCCTTTTTGGCCCTAACCCCAGTGCTACAAGGGCTGCTTTAACTGAGGGGATTCTCAAGGGAAACAGACTTAGGGAAGGGTTCCCATAAATATACCCTCAACAACAATAACCCCAGAGAAGACTCACCTAGTCCTCATCTCAACTAGGACTGGGCCCGGGGGATGGGGTCAAGGCTTCAGGGATCCAGGGATGAGGGGAACGGGTGATGGTGATCCGATTCAGGTTTGGTGAGGCCGTGTACTGTACATGGGTCCGGGAGTGACGCAAAACGCTCCATGAGGGGAGCGAGGAGTGATTCCTGAGCTAAGGGGGACGGGGTAACTCCTAGGCGCGGGATACGGTAATGTAACGCAGTGGAGGGCACCAAGTAATATGCAAATTTATTAAAATATCAGTGGTGGACACAATATATATGTAAATTAATAAGATATAAATCAGCGGATGCAACGATGTAAGCTAAATGCAAGGGAAAACGATTAAGGCCCAAAAAGGAGTACAAAACTAATGAAACAGACCTTTTTAAAGGGCCCTGTAGACCTACAGTATGCCTTGGGTGGAGCTAACCACACCCAAGCTAACTTCTACAATGGAAATCACTGCAGAAGATGCCTATGGACACATAGACATTTTTCAGTTCGAATAGGTTAAGCATTGGGGCGAGTTTCACTCTTCATGTTAAACATATGAACATCATTTAGAGAGAATGTCCAAACTAGTCATTTCGCATTGCAAAATGTCGCTAGTTTTTACTGATGAGAGGTGCATGTAATGCTCAAATTATGGCCATGAGCTTGTAGAGCTTATCTTATTCGCCGACTGTCATCGACATCCACAAGGGCCCGCTGCCCTTGTGTCAACTCCTACTTGAGAACAGGACTAGGTAAGTCTTTTCAGGGAATTATTGTTATTGAGGGTGTGTTTTGGGGAACCCTTAGTCTAAGTCCGTTTTCGCTTGAGATTCCCCCTAGTTAGAAGAGCCCTTGTACCTCTAGGGCTAAAAAGGGGATTTAGGTTTAAAATCAGGTCCCCCAAATCAGGTCATTCTACTAGTGACCCTGTCCATTGTTCATACTGAATGGGACCAGGGATTGCCACCCCTGACCTCGGGGCGTTGTCCCTTACTCTACAGCAGAAGCCCAGGACAACACCATAGTACCCTATAGGCCTTCCTATAGCCAGTACTAGCTGGGTCAAGTTTTGTTTTGTTTCATTTCTTCATTGGCTGAGGTTCTTTTTTTCCGAAAATTTTCGAATTTTCCGAAAAAAACTTTGGATTTTTTTTGCGGGAAAATTCAAAATTTCTGCAAGAAAAATCTAAATTTTTTGAGAAATTCGAATTTTAGAGGACTATAAATTAATTTTTTTTTTTTGAAAAAGTACAACGTTTTTTCAACAAAATCAAAATTTTTGACCGAAAACAACGGAATTTTCTTCGAAAAAATAAAAAAAAAATTCAAAAATTTCAAATATATAGAAATAAAATGGCAGCTTTTATTGTAAAATTTGATTTTTTACGGTAAACTTCAAATTTTTGCAAGTAAAATCATATTTTTGACACAAAAAATTTAAATTTTATGAAAAATATTCAAAGTTTTCTGATAGAACGCGGATTTTTTTTAAATAAAATTCGAATTTGTCGAAAAAAATCTGTATTTTCCTTGTAAAATTTAGATTTTTCCCAAAATTTCTACAAGAAAATCTGGACTTTTTTAAGAAGTTCGAATTTCGGACGAGTGTTAATTCAATTTATCTGCAAAAAATACTGATTTTTTGAACAGAGTCGAATTTTTTTGACTCAAAAATAAAATTTTACACGGAAAAAAAATCAAAATTTTCTTCAGAAAAAAAATGAAATTTTCCCAAAAGAAATTCGAATTTTCTGGAATAAAATTTGCACTTTTTTTATTTTCTCATAAAAAAGCCAAATTTTCTCGCAAAAAATTCAAATTTTCTCACAAAAAATTCAAATTTTCTCAGAAACAATTCAAATTTCCCCATTAAAAATTCAAATTTTCTCAGAGAAAATTCAAATTTCCTCATAAAAAAGCCAAATTTTCTCACAAAAAAATTCAAATTTTCTCACAAAAAATTGAAATTTTGTCACAAACAATTGAAATTTTCTCATAAAAAATTCAAACTTTCTCACAAAAATTCAAATTTTCTCTCAAAAAATTCAAATTTTCCCATAGAAAATTCAAATTTTCTCATACAAAAGCCAAATTTTCTCACAAAAATGTTAAATTTTCCACCTAAAAATCGCTCACTTTTTTCTCGATGTCCAATTTCCTCATAAAAAATTCAAATTTTCCCATTAAAAAATCCAATTTTCCCAGAGAAAATTCGAATTTTCTCATAGAAAATTCAAATTTTCTGACGAAAAATTGAAATTTCCTCATACAAAAGCCAAATTTTCTCACAAAAATGTTAAATTTTCCGCCTAAAAATCGCTCACTTTTTTCTCGACGTCCAATTTCCTCATAAAAAATTCAAATTTTCTCATAAATAAAGCCGTATTTTCTCACAAAAAATTGAAATTTTGTCACAAAAAATTGAAATTTTCTCATAAAAGAGCCAAATTTTCTCACAAAAAATTCAAATTTTCCCATAGAAAATTCAAATTTTCTCATAAAAAAGCCGAATTCTCTCACAAAAATATTAAATTTTCCAGCTAAAAATCGCTCAATTTTCTTCAGAAATGTTATGTGATTCACGAGCAATGTCTTCCATACCCATGCCTGTGGGAGTTGTAGATGGTTTTGTTTTGTTTCATTTGTTCATCGGCTGAGGTTCTATATCTATTGCACTTTGTTCAACGTATTTTTCCATGAGACCCGTCACCAGTCTTAGCATTGAATTGTTGGAAAAAATGTATTCTTGTAACATGGATGTGTTGTAGTGTGTTTCCGCCAACTTTGTCATATTTTGTCAATCCGCGAATGAGGCCCGCAAGTGCCAAGCGGAGTGAGCAACGCGGACCATCAACAGTCGTCTTACTGTAGTGCATATTGGTATGCGTGCGCTGGCTCTCTCATTGTGCATTATCTTTATATGTTTTTGATAATGTGTGCCCTGTTGGCCATTTTATCGCTACTCGCCGCCTCCCCGCACGCACACCATTGTTTGTTTTTCTTCCCAGTGCCTGAGAAGTAAGTGTTTTTCGATCACGTAAGATAAAATTAGAAAGGTCTCACCTTTTCCCGTTTAGAGTTAATTTGGGAGACAATTAAGGAAGCGTCTTTTCCTTGATTGGTAGGGTTATCAGTGTCGGGTTTAAGTACTATCCATTAAGTTAATCGGTTAAGCGTGGGCGTGGGAAATATGTACATTAGGGACGAACCCTGAGATCCCAATCCTGCCTGAACTCAAAGACCAAATTATCGACAACAACCACAAATAAAACAGATGTTGGGATGTGACAATGTGCATTCTGAAATGTCAACTTGTGCTCAGGTTACTACTAAAATTTTTTCTTACTCATTCTGTTCTATGTTCCCAAATCGTTTCTCCATACCTTCAAAAATTGTGCCAATAAAACTACTAATACTTTATTATATGAGAAGCGTTGACACAATGAACATAACCCATGTACAAGTATGCATACTGCAATGCAGTAATACTAGAAAAAAGTTAACCCATATTTATTGAATACTCGAACTAAAACCCGAACCCGACTAATTTTAGGATCAATACCCGAACCCTAACTCCGATAAATCAAATAGGACTACCCAAACCCGAATAAATTGAAATTCACTACTGTTGTAGTGTGTTTTCCGCCGATTTTTATCGTTTTGTCAAAGCACATTAGAGGCCCGCAGGTGGCAAGTGGAGAGAGCAACGCGGACCACCAGTAGCCATCTTACTGTAGCGCACATCGGTACGCGTGCACTGGTCTCTCTCAGTTATTATTATTAAAGTTATAATTTTATATGTTTTCGTCACTAGTTGTGCGCCCCGTTGGCCACCACTAGTCCATACTCGCCGCCTCCCACCACGCCTTTTCGTCTTTTCTCTCGCCCGTGCGTGGGAGTTGATTTAGTGTTCTTTATTTTCTTTTCGTCTCGCCCGTCTCCATTGTTGTTCACGTAAGTTTTGTTCATTATTGCGTAACATTAAAAGGTAGAAAATCCTTCGCCTTTCAATCTTGCGTAACTAGGGAGACAATTAAAGAAAGTCGTTCTTTCTTTAATTGTTGGGATAATTAGTGTTGGGGTTTAAGTACCAGTAATTAGTTTATCGGGTAAATGTGGGTGTGGGAAGCACATACATTAAGCACGCAACCTCGGAATCCCAATCCTGCTCACGCCGCATCATCTCTGCCCCGACCAAAACCAAGATACAACACTACCTGTTGCATCCCTAACGTGTGTTGTGGGGCGAATTGACATAATTGTAAAGCTCGTGTCGCTTTCGAGTAAAAGATCGGCAAGTTAGGAAAAGAAAGATTGTGACGAGACCGGCAGAGAGGCCTGGCTACGACCTGAAGAAATTGAGAAAATGTTTTCAATTGAGATCGTTTGTGCTGTAGCCAGACGGTTGTGTCTTAGTTTTTGCGTGGAGAGATTGGAGTTTAAGGCAGCAATTTTGTACATTAGTAAACTGTGTTTTGAGTGTGTGACATAGGAGTTCAATTCAGTTAAGATAGTACGGCCTGAGTTTCAGCATCCAAAAACCTTTGACGACCTGAGCAAAGATCCCTGGATAAATTGACATAGCCCTGTCTACGAGCCTGTCAATCTCCTGCGTATGATTATTGTTGCATTAATTTCGTCTAACACTCCAAGTGTTCCGTTTCTAGCATTCCGCACGCTCTTCTACGTTCCGTACGTCTCTTATTAAAATGCGTGATAAATCGTCAAGCTACACAGCTTAAAAGCGTCTATTTTCGTCTTCTTGTTTTCTCACGCACAACATGTGTAGTAAATACAAAATTTCAAACGCCAAGATGATAAACCTAGTTTTTCCCAGGTTGGCTGTTAAATACATGAACGAATGGTAATTTTTGTACTTCAAAGCATGCAGAGACAGAGGAAAATTAGGCTTTTTAAAAATGTGGACTTTTCAACCACAAAAACATCTGACTATTTTCCGTCAAAAATCTGGCATACTTCAATTTTGAGCTGGAAAAAAATGACATTCTCATAACAGCAACAATTTTGCTGGATTTTAGTGGATTGAGTTATTGGAAAATAAGAATTCTCGAGAAGATCAGTTTTCAAACTCGTGCCTTTTTTTCTATGTTCCATAAAAAGCATCTTTTTCCTGAGTATTGTCACATTAAACGAAATACTGGAGCCATGTCACATTGACTGAACTTGTGGTTAAAATCACATTGATGGAGGAGCCAGATTGACGAACAAATACGGCCAAGTCACTGTGGGTGATATGTTGCGACCTGTTTGGGTGGCTCGCTTGGGTTTCGTTTCAGGAACCTGACCCGGCTAGTACTGGCTATAGGAAGGCCTGCAGGGTACTATGGTGCTGTCCTGGGGTTCTGCTGTAGAGTAATGGACAACACGGCTAGGTCAGGGGTGGCAATCCCTGATCCCATTCAGTATGAACGATGGACAAGGTTACTGGTAGAATGACCCAATATGGGGGACCTGATTTTAAACCTAAATCCCCTTTTAGCCCTAGAGGTACAAGGGCTTTTCTAACTGAGGGAAATCTCAAGGGAAAACCGACTTAGACAAAGGGATTCGCAAACTACACCCTCAACAACAATAATCCTCTGAGAAGACATACCTAGTCCCGTTTTCAAGTACAAGTTGACGCAAGGGGAGCGGGCCCTTTTGGATGTGGATGACAGTCGGCAAATGGGGGTAAACAATCCACTCCATTTGGCGGTAGGTGACTTGGGAGATGGAGGCGATGCTCTAGTATTGTACCGACAGGTGACGAGGGTAGACCAGGTGCTAAGGGGTGATGGGTGTTCTTTCTATATATGGGCTGGGCGGCAAATGCAGTGGATGCAGCAAATTTGTAAATTCGGCATGGAAACGCAAGTCAAATGCGAATATTCAAATTCATTATTTAATATGAACAAGGGTGGATGCAGACTAAAAAGTTGGAGGTGAGCTGAAAACCCAGAGAATGAGTGTAAAACTAACAAAACAGGCCCTTTCAAGGAGCTCGTAGACCTACAGTATGGTCTGGGCGGAGCATACGACGCCCAAGCTAACTTCTGCAGCGGAAATCAGTGTGGAATATGCCTATGGTCACATAGACATTTTCCAATTTGAATACGTTAAGCATTTGGGCTGAGTTTCACTTTCCATGCTGAACATATGAACGTCTTTTAATGAGAACTTCCAAACTAGTCCTTTCGCGTTGCAAAATGTCACTAGTTTTTACTGATAAGAGGTGCACGTGATGCTCCAATAATGTCCATGAGCCCGTAGAGCTTATCTGGCGGAAATTCTGATTAAAGGGTCACACTGTATAGCCAACGTGCAGAATGGAAAAACCACGGAAAGAAAAGAAAAACACAAACAAGAAAGTAAAAAGGGAAAAATAGAGGAGCAAAAGAATAATAAACCACAAAGAGGAAAAGAAAAAAAACAAGAAAAAGCAAATAGGAAAAAACAAAAATGAACAAGGAAAAAGAACAAAAAACAAATAAAAACCAAAAAATACAAGAGGTAGAGAGGAAAGAAGCGAAACATAAAAAACAAAAAAGCCAAAGAAGAGTTTAAAAAACACCAAAAAAAGGAAAAAAGACAAAACAACACAATATTAAAAAACAAAAGGCACTAAAAATGAGAAACGCAAAAAAGTAGTAAAAAAAATCACAAAAAAAGCAAAAACAAAAACAAAGCAAGAACAAACAATATAAAAGGAAGAAAAAAACAGAAAAGGCAAAAAAACGGGAAAAAACAAAAAATGAAGCAAGGAACAAAAAACAAGAAAAATAGTTAAAGAGAAGAAGCGAGAAATAAAATAGCTAAAGACAAAAAAACTAAACAAAAATTAAAAATAAAAGAGAAAAATTAATGGAGAAGAAAAAAGAATTATGTCATAAAATGTGTTATGTAAGCAAGTGTCACGTGACGAAAAATTTTCAACGAAAATTGACCTAATACTGTAGATTTTTTGTGATTCGAAAAATTATTGTAAACAGTATACTTTTATTCAGCTATACAAAATGAACATAAAATAAAAATATATTTTATGCAAATTTTTCCAGCATAAATTCGAAAATTTTCAAAAATTTGAACATTTTACGCAAATTTTTCGCGTTGAAATTCGAAAGTTACCAAAAAACTTAGGAAATTTTTGCAGAAATTTTCATGCTAAATATTGAAAATTTACAAAAATTTGGAAATTTTATGTAAATTTTTCGGGCATAAATTCGAAAATTTGCAAAAATTTGCAAATTTTGAGGGTTAAATTTTTAAAATTCACAAAATTTGAAAATTCTATACAAATTTTTCGGGCTGAAATTCGAAAATTATCAAAAAATTTAGGAAATTTTTGCAAAAATTTTCATGCTAAATCTTGAAAATTTACAAAAATTTCGAAATTTTATGCAAATTTTTCGGGCATAAATTCGAAAATTTACAAAAATTTGCAAATTTTATGCAAATTTTTCGCGTTGAAATTCGAAAATTATCAGAAAATTTACGAAATTTTTGCAAAATTTTCATGCTAAATCTTGAAAATTTACAAAAAATTGGAAATTTTATGTAAATTTTTCGGGCATAAATTCGAAAATTTACAAAAATTTGCAAATTTTTAAAATTCACAAAATTTGAGAACTCTATGCTAATTTTTCTGGCTGAAATTCGAAAATTTACAAAAATTTCTAAATTTTGAAAATTTTATGCGAATTTCCAGGCTACAATTCGAAAATTTGCCAATTAATCCGTATGTCATAAAACGACTTAGATAAGCAAGTATCACGTGACCGAAAATTTTCTACACAAAATTGACTCATTACTGTAGATTTTGTCGCGATTCGAGAAATCACCAAATACAGTATACTTTTATTCAGCTATACAAAATGTACATAAGAATCACAAATTTCATTTTGGTTACTGTATAGCCGAAAAAAATTCGGGATCTACAGTAAACCAGGAATTTTTTCAACGGGTCGGTCCGGGGATGGTACTTTTGTCCGTTTGATAACTTTCGACACTTAATAAATAGGCGCAAAGTTCATTTCTTAACGATTGGGGTAAATCGTCCAAATTTCGGGCGTCCCGGCTTTTTAGACCGTTGCTAGCCAAAATTTGCATGCAACGGTAGGCTAACGAATACACTAGAAAGAGTAGAAAATTTTAATTTTCAAATTTTAAAAATTATCAAATTTTAAAAAATTTTGAAATTTTAAAAATTTTGAAATTTTAAAAATTTTGAAATTTTAAAAATTTTGAAATTTTAAAAATTTTGAAATTTTAAAAATTTTGAAATTTTAAAAATTTTCAAATTTTAAAAAATTTCAAAATTTTAAAAATTTTCAAATTTTAACAATTTTCGAGATTTCGAATTTCTAAATTTTTAATTTTTTTAAATTGTTAAATTTAAAAGTATAAACTTGAAAATTTGACCAGAAAAATGAAAAATAAAATGTTGTTCGAAAAATACACAGAATAAAAAAAATTACACCACAAAACGATAAAAAAAGAAAAGAAGAAAGGAAAAGGTAGAGAAAAACAAGAAAAAACATAAAAAACAAAAACAATTTACAAAAAAAACAAAAAAAAACAAAAACAATTACAAAAAAAACATTTGTATTTTTAAACTGAAAAATTCGAATTTTTCAATTCTGAATTTTCGAATTCTCAGCTAAATTTGAATTTAGAACTTAAAAAAATTTAAATTTTTGTCAATTTTAAAATTTTAAAATTCTACTTTTTGTTTCCAGGCGATTCTTTGAAATTTTTTAAATTTTGATTCATTAAAAAAATTAATCTTTCCAAATTTCTAAATTTATTCATTGCGATTTTATTCTAAAATTGAAAAAAAAATTAAAATTTGTAGATAATTTTAAAATTGAAATTTTAAAATATTACAATTGAAATTTAAATTGTAAATTGAAATTTAAATTAATAAACAATTTAAATTTAAATTAAAATTTAAAGTTTAAATTTTAAAATTGTTTATCCACATTGAAAAATCCGAATTTTATACAAAAATCTCAATTTTTTTGCAAAAATTTCAATTTTAAATTGAAAAATTCATACTTCATCGATAAAATTCCGATTTTCCCCCTAAAAAATTATATTTTTATTTTAAAAATTATATTTTTATTTTAAAAATCCTATTTTTTGGTAAAATTCCAATTTTATAGTGAAAATTCGAATTTCATGAACATAATTCCCCTTTTTTCTCGCAAAAAATTTAGATTTTATCCAAAAAATTCAATTTTTTTAGAAAAAAATAATTTTATTTAGAATTTAAGCTTTTTTTAATTTCATGAGAAACATTTCGATTTTCTTGCAAAAAATTCAAATTTTATATTTAAAAAAATTCATCAACAAAATTTCAATTGTTTGGTAAAGAAACTTTATTTTTTTCGTGGAAAAAATTCGAATTTTTTATTCAAAAAAAAAATATTCTCAAGTCAAAAAATTAAACTTTAATCAACAAAATTTACATTTTTTCAGTGAAAAATTCAAATTTTATATAGAAAGTTACGGTTTTTGCGTGAAAATTTCAATTTTAAGGTCGAAAATTCGAATTCCGTCAACAAAATTTTTTATTAATCTCGGGGAAAAATTCAGATATCATCAAAAAAATTTGAATTTTTTGATGGAAAAATTGGTGGAAACTCAAATTTTCAACGAAAAAATTGCAACAGAGAAAAAACAGAAAAAGTGAGGAAAAACCAAAAAAACGAAAAAGAAACAGAATAAATGAGCAGAACAAACAAAAAAATTTACGAAAAAACAGAAAAAAACCCAAAAAATGGGGAAAAATAACAAAAAGGAATCGAGAAGATGAGGGAACCCCCCCCCAACCCAAAAAAAAACAAAAAGCACGAAAAAGGAAAAAATGAGGAAAAAAGCAAAAAAAATGGAAAAAAAGACGAATATTGTGAAATTTCGGGTATTTAATCCAAAAAATTTTGAGATTTTTGACGGAAAAAAGCATACAGACTTTCCCTCAAAAGCATAAAAAATAGATGAATAAAGAAAATATAAATGAAAAAAAATAACAGAAAATTGAAGAAAAAACCGAAAAATTGAGGAGAAAACCCAAAGGAAGAAAAAAACGAAAACAAAAAAGAAACAGAAAAAATGAAGAAAAAACCAAAGATAACAAAAAAGAAAGAGGAAAAGTGAGGAAAAAGCAAAAAAAAGGAAAAACAAACAGAAAAAGTGAGGAAAAAGTAAAAAAAGAGGAGACCAAAAAGAAACAGAATAAATGAGCAGAAAATCCAAAAAAATTTACGAAAAAACAGAAAAAAACCCAAAAAAATGGGGAAAAATAACAAAAAGGAAT
>CAWUHX010000308.1:165150-205781 GCA_963922205.1 Romanomermis culicivorax | reverse complement strand
ACACACTCTATCAGATTAAGCAGTGGTATCAACGCAGAGTACTATAAGTTTAGTTCGAAAATTTAAATTCAGAATTTCAATTAGAAAAAAAAACAGAATTTCGACTTTAAAATTAAGGAATCCAATTCCCAAATTCAGAAGTCAAAAAGAAGAATTTCGATTTTAAAATTTAGAATTTCGATTAAAAAATTCAGCACTTCAATTTAAAATTACAGAATTTGAATTTAAAATTCAAAATTTAAACTTCAAAATCTTGAAACTTTACATTTCATAATTGAGAAATTTATTTCAAAAATCAGAATTTCGATTCAAAAAATCAGGATCAGAAGTTTGAAAATTCAATATTTAGACTCTAAGGTTAAGAATTTTAATTTTAATTAAGAATTTCTCATATTTTTAATTTTTTTAAATTTTAAATTTTTTTAAATTTTAAATTTTTTTTAAATTTTAAATTTTTTTAAATTTTTAAATTTTTTTAAATTTTATTGAAAAAAATTTTAAAATTTTTTTAAAATTTTTTCTACCTCCGTTAACGACGGCGCAGGTGGAGTCGGGCGACGCTTGAATTTCCATACAAGCGCAGTCGGTTATGTTGACGATCGGCTCGACGTTCAGCGGCAGACGCATCGTTTGGCCGGGCGGTCGCAGAAAATCCCAAAACGCGTCGTCCGCGTCGTCGTCCATGGTCGGCGGCGAACGCGGAACGTAAACGACGCCGCGCGGCACGAGCGGTCCGAGTCCGGCGGCGGACGTCGACGGCAGCGTAGTCGTGGCCGTCGTTTCTGGCGTAGTCGTCGTTTGCGGCGTAGTCGTCGCCGTCGTCGTCGAATGTTCTTCGACGGCAGCTGGAAATTTTTCTTTTTTTTTGAAAAAAATAACTTGAAAAAAATGGAGAAAAACGAAGTTTTTTACAAGAAAAATGGGAATTTATAAGGGAATTTGAATTCTGAAAAATTTTTGAATCCAAATTTTTTGAAAAAATGTAAATTTTTTAAAAAAATGCAATTTTTTTAGGAAAAATAAAATTTTTTTAAATAGAATCGAAATTTTTCAAATTTTTTTTCGAAAAATATTTACAAAAAAAATTAAATTTCCGAAAGAAAATTCGAATTTTCCGAATAGAATTTGGATTTTTTTGCGGGAAAATTCAAAATTTCTGCAAGAAAAATCTAAATTTTTTGAGAAATTCGAATTTTAGAGGACTATAAATTAATTTTTTTTGAAAAAGTACAATGTTTTTTCAACAAAATCAAAATTTTTGACCGAAAACAACGGAATTTTCTTCGAAAAAATAGAAAAAATTTCAAAAATTTCAAATATATAGAAATAAAATGGCAGTTTTTAGTGTAAAATTTGATTTTTTTACAGTAAACTTCAAATTTTTGCAAGTAAAATCAGATTTTTGACACAAAAAATTTAAATTTTATGAAAAATATTCAAAGTTTTCTGATAAAATGCGGATTTTTTTGACTAAAATTCGAATTTGTCGAAAAAAAAATCTGTATTTTCCTTGTAAAATTTAAATTTTTTTCAAAATTTCTACAAGAAAATCTGGAATTTTTTAAGAAATTCGAATTTCGGACGAGTGTTGATTCAATTTATTTGCAAAAAATACTGATTTTTTGAAGAGAGTCGAATTTTTTCGATTCAAAAATAAAATTTTACACGGAAAAAATCAAAATTTTCTACAGAAAAAAATGAAATTTTCCAAAAGAAATTAGAATTTTCTGAAATAAAATTGCACTTTTTTTATTTTCTCATAAAAAAAGCCAAATTTTCTCACAAACAATTCAAATTTCCTCGTAAAAAAAGCCAAATTTTCTCGCAAAAAATTCAAATTTTCTGACAAAAAATTCAAATTTTCTCACAAACAATTCAAATTTTCTCACAAACAATTCAAATTTCCTCCTAAAAAATTCAAATTTTTTCACGAAAAATTCAAATTTCCTCATACAAAAGCCAAATTTTCTCACAAAAAATGAAATTTTCTCACACAAAAAATTGAAATTTTTTCACAAAAAATTCAAATTTTCCCCCTGAATGTTAAATTTTCCACTAAAAAATCGCTCACTTTTTTCTCGATGTCCAATTTCCTCAAAAAAAATTCAAATTTTCTCATAAAAAAGCCAAATTTTCTCACCGAAAATTCAAATTTTCTCACAAAAATTGAAATTTTCTCAGAAAAAAATCAAATTTTCTCACAAAAAATTCAAATTTTGTCAGAAAAAATTCAAATTTTCCCATAGAAAATTCAAATTTTCTCATAAAAAAGCCAAATTTTCTCACAAAATGTTAAATTTTCCACCTAAAATTCGCTCACTTTTTTCTCGACGTCCAATTTCCTCATATAAAATTTAAATTTTCTCATAAAAAAAGCCAAATTTTCTCACAAAAAATTCAAATTTTCTCACAAAAATTCAAATTTTCTCACGAAAAATTCAAATTTCCTCATAAAAGAGCCAAATTTTCTCACAAAAAATTTAAATTTTCTCACAAAAAAATTGAAATTTTCTCACAAAAAAATTGAAATTTCCTCATAAAAGAAGTAAATTTTCTCACAAAAAATTCAAATTTTCCCATAGAAAATTCAAATTTCCTCATAAAAAAGCCAAATTTCTTCACAAAAATGTTACATTTTCCACCTAAAAATCGCTCTCTTTATTCTCGACGTCCAATTTCCTCATAAAAAATTCAAAATTTCTCACGAAAAATTCAAATTTCCTCATACAAAAGCCAAATTTTCTCTCAAAAATGTTAAATTTTCCACTTAAAAATCGCTCATTTTTTTCTCGACGTCCAATTTCCTCATAAAAAATTTAAATTTTCTCATAAAAAAGCCAAATTTTCTCACCGAAAACTCAAATTTTCTCACAAAAATTCAAATTTTCTCACGAAAAATTCAAATTTCCTCATAAAAGAGCCAAATTTTCTCACAAAAAAATTGAAATTTCCTCATAAAAGAGCCAAATTTTCTCACAAAAAATTGAAATTTTCTCACAAAAAATTGAAATTTCTTCATAAAAGAGCCAAATTTCCTCACAAAAAATTGAAACTTTCCCAGAGAAAATTCAAATTTCCTCATACAAAAGCCAAATTTTCTCCCAAAAAATGTTAAATTTTCCACCCAAAAATCGCCCACTTTTTTCTCGACGTACAATATCCTCATAAAAAATTCAAATTTTCTCACGAAAAATTCAAACTTTCTCACCGAAAATTCAAATTTTCTCACAAAAAAATTGAAATTTCCTCATAAAAGAGCCAAATTTTCTCACAAAAAATTGAAATTTTCTCACACAAAAAATTGAAATTTTTTCACAAAAAATTCAAATTTTCTCACGAAAAATTCAAATTTCCTCATACAAAAGCCAAATTTTCTCTCAAAAATGTTAAATTTTCCACTTAAAAATCGCTCACTTTTTTCTCGACGTCCAATTTCCTCATAAAAAATTCAAATTTTCTCATGAAAAAGTCAAATTTTCTCACAAAAATTGAAATTTTCTCGGAAAAAAATCAAATTTTCTCACAAAAAATTCAAATTTTCCCATAGAAAATTCAAATGTAGTCATAAAAAAGCCAAATTTTCTCACAAAATGTTAAATTTTCCACCTAAAATTCGCTCACTTTTTTCTCGACGTCCAATTTCCTCATAAAAAAGCAAAATTTTCTCACAAAAAATTCAAATTTTCTCACAAAAATTCAAATTTTCTCACGAAAAATTCAAATTTTCTCATAAAAGAGCCAAATTTTCTCCCAAAAAAATTGAAATTTCCTCATAAAAGAGCCAAATTTTCTCACAAAAAATTGAAATTTTCTCACAAAAAATTGAAATTTCTTCATAAAAGAGCCAAATTTCCTCACAAAAAATTGAAACTTTCCCAGAGAAAATTCAAATTTCCTCATACAAAAGCCAAATTTTCTCCCAAAAAATGTTAAATTTTCCACCCAAAAATCGCCCACTTTTTTCTCGACGTACAATATCCTCATAAAAAATTCAAATTTTCTCAACAAAAATTCAAATTTTCCCAGAGAAAATTCAAATTTCCTCATAAAAAATTCAAATTTTCTCACGAAAAATTCAAACTTTCTCACAAAAAATTCAAATTTTCTCACAAAAGTTGAAATTTTCTCACAAAAAAATTGAAATTTTCTCACAAAAAATTGAAATTTCCTCATAAAAGAGCAAAATTTTCTCACAAAAAATTGAAATTTTCCCGGAGAAAATTCAAATCTCCTCATAAAAAATTCAAATTTTCTCACGAAAAATTCAAACTTTCTCACAAAAAATTCAAATTTTCTCACAAAAAATTGAAATTTTCTCACAAAAAAATTGAAATTTTCTCACAAAAAATTGGAACTTCCTCATAAAAGAGCAAAATTTTCTCACAAAAAATTGAAATTTTCCCAGAGAAAATTTAAATTTTCCAAAAAAAAGCCAAATTTTCTTCCAAAAATGTTAAATTTTCCACCGAAAAATCGCTCACTTTTTTCTCGACGTCCAATTTGCTCATAAAAAATTCAAATTTCTAAAGAGAAAATTAAAATTTCCTCATAAAAAATTCAAATTTTCTCAAGAAAAATTCAAATTTCCTCATAAAAGAGCCAAATTTTTTCACAAAAATGTTAAATTTTCCACCTAAAAATCGCTCACTTTTTTCTCGACGTTCAATTTCGGCCGATTTTAAAGCGAGAAAATCGAAATTTTCCGTCGAATCATCCAAATTGATGGTCGTTTCGGCTTTATTTTCAAAATTTTTGATCAATGTACAATTAGCCGATTGGATTTCTTTCCGCCTCAATCTTTTGGATTTTCGTTTTTTCGGCGGTTTTTTGGCTTCTGGAAGAGGCGCCGACGTCGAAGCCATTTCCGTCGTCGACGACATTTTCGTACGCTTATCAAAATCTAAAATTGAAAAAAATTAAAAAATAAAAAAAAATATAAAAAAAAATAAAAAATTTTTATTTTTAAAAAATTTCAATTTTTATAAAAAAGTTTTTGAATTTTATCAACAAAAAGAAGAATTTTTCAATCGAAAATTCGAATTTCATCGACAAAATTTGGATTTTCTTACGAAAAAATTCAACTTTTCATGTCCAAAATCAGGAAATTTCCGCACAAAGTTGTATAATTTTTACGCAAGAATTAGAATTTGATCAAAAAAATTTTCAATTTTTTTATAAAAATTCGAATTTGATCCAGAAAAGTATGATTTTTTTTGGGCAAACTTTTAATTTTTTCAAACTGAAAAATGAAAAATTCGAATCTCGTCAACAAAATTTCAAGATTTTTTGGTGAAAATTAGGATTTTATCCAAAGAAAATATGATTTCAGGGTGAAAAACTTGAATTCAATCGACAAAATTTCATTTTTTCGGTAAAAATTCGAAATTTATCAAGAAAATGATGTTTTTATTCCGGAGGAATCGTATTATTTTAAGAGTGGAAAATTCAACAAAATTTCAATTTTTTGGTAAAAATACGAATTTTATCCACAAAATTCAGAAAATTTTCATCGATAAATTTCGATTTTCTTGCAAAAAATTCGAATTTTATCAAGAAAATGATTTTTTCTGCGGAAAATTTGAATTTAAAAATCAAAAATTCGAATTTCATAAAAAATTATATTTTCTCGCAAAAAATCCCAATTTTATCCAAAAATTCTACTTTTTTTGAAAAATTTCAATTTGATGTTAAAAATTATAATTTCATCACTAACATTCTATTTTTCAGGAAAAATTTTAATTTTAACGTGAAAAATTCGAATTTAATCAACAAAATTTTCCTTTTTTGGGGGAAGTTCGAATTTTATCCAAATAATGATGTTTTTTTAAGGTTCAATTTTGAAGTGAAAAATTAAAATTTCATGAACAAAATTTCGATTTTCTTGAAAAAATCTCAATTTTATTAAAGAAATTCTAGTTTTTATTGAAAAAATTTTAATTTTAAAATCATAAATTCGAATTTCATGAAAAAAATTTGCTGCAAATTTGAATTTTTGACAAAAACTGCAGGAAAAAAATTTAAGAACTAAAATATTCCGAAAAAAAATTTGCATAAAATTTATTCATTTTTAAACTCGAAAAATTGACAAATTTCTTAAATTTTAAGCAAAAATTAAGCCCAAAAAACCAACCATCGCAAAAAAAAACGAAAAGTTCAAATTTCATTAATAAAATTTGATTTTTTCTGAAGATTTCAAATTTTAAGGTCGAAAATTCGAATTTTATCAATTAAATGCAGATTTTGTGACAAAAAATCCAAATCTTATCCAAAAAATTCTATTTTTTTGCTGAAATTTCAATTTAAAAAAAATTCGAATTTCATGAAAAAAATTGCTGGAAATTCGAATTTTTGACAAAAATCGCAGAAAAAAAATTTTAAATTGAAATATTACAAAAAAATTTGCATAAAATTTATTCATTTTTCAACTCGAAAAATTGACAAATTCCTACAATTTTAAGCAAAAATTAAGCCCAAAAAAAACAAACCATCGCAAAAAGAATGAAAAGTTCAAATTTCATCAATAAAATTTGATTTTTTCTAAAAATTTCAAATTTTAAAGTCAAAAATTCGAATTTCATCAATAAAATGCAGATTTTGTGACAAAAAATCTAAATCTTATCCAAAAAATTCTATTTTTTTTGCTAAAAATTTCAATTTTAAGATGAAAAATTCGAATTTCATGGAAAAAATTGCTGGAAATTCAAATTTTCGACAAAAATCGCAAAAAAAAATTTTAAAAATTGAAATATTCCAAAAAAAGTTGCATAAAATTTATGTTTAAATTCAAAAATTAGCAAATTTCTTCAATTTTAAGCAAAAATTAAGCCCAAAAAAAACAAACCATCGCAAAAAGAAGGAAAAGTTCAAATTTCATCAATAAAATTTGATTTTTTCTAAAAATTTCAAATTTTAAAGTCAAAAATTCGAATTTCATCAATAAAATGCAGATTTTGTGACAAAAAAATCTAAATCTTATCCAGAAAATTCTATTTTTTTTTGCTAAAAATTTCAATTTTAAGATGAAAAATTCGAATTTCATGGAAAAAATTGCTGGAAATTCAAATTTTCGACAAAAATCGCAAAAAAAAAATTTTAAAAATTGAAATATTCCAAAAAAATTGCATAAAATTTATGTTTAAATTCAAAAATTAGCAAATTTCTTCAATTTTAAGAAAAAATTAAGCCCAAAAAAACTAACCATCGCAAAAAGAATGAAAAGTTCAAATTTCATCAATAAAATTTGATTTTTTCTAAAAATTTCAAATTTTAAAGTCAAAAATTCGAATTTCATCAATAAAATGCAGATTTTGTGACAAAAAAATCTAAATCTTATCCTGAAAATTCTATTTTTTTGCTAAAAATTTTAATTTAAAAATAAAAATTTCGAATTTCATGAAAAAAATTGCTGGAAATTCTAATTTTCGACAAAAATCGCAAAAAAATTCAAAAATTGAAATATTCCCAAAAAAAGTTGCATAAAATTTATGTTTAAATTCAAAAATTAGCAAATTTCTTCAATTTTAAGCAAAAATTGAGCCCCAAAAAAAACAAACCATCGCCAAAAGAAGGAAAAGTTCAAATTTCATCAATAAAATTTGATTTTTTCTAAAAATTTCAAATTTTAAAGTCAAAAATTCGAATTTCATCAATAAAATGCAGATTTTGTGACGAAAAAAATCTAAATCTTATCCAGAAAATTCTATTTTTTTTTGCTAAAAATTTCAATTTCAAGATGAAAAATTCGAATTTCATGAAAAAAATTGCTGGAAATTCGAATTTTTGACAAAAATCGCAGGAAAAAAAATTTTCTTAAATTGAAATATTCCAAAAAAATTTGCATAAAATTTATTCATTTTTCAGCAAAAATTAAGCAAAAAAAAACTAACCATCGCAAGAAGAACATTTCCATTCGGGCATTAAACGACGTTTTTTCTTTTTTTTAGAATTTTTCGAGCAGCTAATGGTGGAATTTTGGACCAGGCATCGTTTATGTACGGCCTGCGATCCGCACAAACAGCAATACAAAATTTCATCTTCGGGCGTAAAATTTTTCGACGTACAATTTTCATAGGAGCAAATTTTTGGACGTTCGTATAACGAGGCGTAACGATTTTCGCCGTCGATTTCCCACATTGAATCGCTGAAAAATGGGGAAAAAATGAGAAATTCTAGCGAAAATTCGAGAAAAATTGGCCTTTCTTTGGTTGAAATTCGAATTTTTTAACAAAAAAACTTGATCAAATCTGAATTTTTAGGATGAAATTCAAATTTTTTTTGTCGATTTTCGCCGTCCATTTCCCACATTGAATCGCTGAAAAATGGGGAAAAAATGAGAAATTCTAGCGAAAATTCGAGAAAAATTGGCCTTTCTTTGGTTGAAATTCGAATTTTTTAACAAAAAAACTTGATCAAATCTGAATTTTTAGGATGAAATTCAAATTTTTTTTGTCGATTTTCGCCGTCCATTTCCCACATTGAATCGCTGAAAAATGGGGAAAAAATGAGAAATTCTAGCGAAAATTCGAGAAAAATCAGTCTTTTTTTGGTTGAAATTCGAATTTTTTAACAAAAAAAACTTGGTCAAATCTGAATTTTTAGGATTAAATTCAAATTTTTTTTCGATTTTCGCCGTCGATTTCCCACATTGAATCGCTGAAAAAAAGGGAAAAAATGTAAAATTCTAGCGAAAATTCGAGAAAAATTGGCCTTTTTTTGGTTGAAATTCGAATTTTTTGGATGAAATATGAATTTTTTGGATGAAATTCTAATTTTTTTGTCGATTTTCGCCGTCGATTTCCCACATTGAATCGCTGAAAAATGGGGAAAAATGAGAAATTCTAGCGAAAATTCGAAAAAAATTGGCCTTTTTTTGGTTGAAATTCGAATTTTTTGGATGAAATATGAATTTTTTGGATGAAATTCTAATTTTTTTGTCGATTTTCGCCGTCGATTTCCCACATTGAATCGCTGAAAAATGGGGAAAAATGAGAAATTCTAGCGAAAATTCGAGAAAAATTGGCCTTTTTTGGTTGAAATTCGAATTTTTTAACAAAAAAAAAACTTGATCAAATCTGAATTTTTAGGATTAAATTCAAATTTTTTTTCGATTTTCGCCGTCGATTTCCCACATTGAATCGCTGAAAAAAAGGGAAAAAATGTAAAATTCTAGCGAAAATTCGAGAAAAATTGGCCTTTTTTTGGTTGAAATTCGAATTTTTGTAGAAAAAGTTGATGAAATTTGATTTTTTTACGACGAAATTCGATTTATTTTAAATGAATTTCGATTCTTTACCAAAAAATTGATGAAATTTGAATTTTTTGGATGAAATTAAAATTTTTTTCAGATAAAATTCGAATTTTTTTCTATGAAATTCGATTTTTTGGCAAAATTGGAATTTTTTAACAGAAACGGTTGAGAAAATTCGATGTTTTTTGAACGAAATTCGAATTTTTCATCAAAAAATTGATGAGATTCGAAGAATTTTTCGGCAAAAATTCGAATTTTCTAAAAAAAAAAGATTTCCCATATTGAATCGCTGGAAAATGTGAAATTCTGGCGAAAATTTGAGCGAAATTGACCTTTTTTGGTTGAAATTCGAATTTATAGACGAAAAAAATTATGAAATTTCAATTATTTCAATTAAATTCGAATTTTCTGAATGAAATTCGAATTTTTCAACAAAAAAGTTGATGAAATTCGAATTTTTAAACAAAAAAAAGTTGATGAAATTCGAATTTTTAAACACAAAAGTTCATGAAATTCGAATTTTTCAACAAAAAAGTTGACGAAATTTGATTTTTCTACGATGAAATTCGAATTTATTTACAAAAAAATTGAAGAAATTTGAATTCTTTGGATGAAATTCTAAATTTTTTACCAATAAAAAATTGATGAAATTTTTTCAATAAAAAAATGTGAAATTCTAACAAGAATTTGAGCAAAATTGAGCTTTTTCGATAAAATTTATTTTTCAAGAAAAAAATTGATGAAATTCGAATTTTTTGGATGAAATATGAATTTTTTTGATGAAATTCTAATTTTTTTGTCGATTTTCGCCGTCGATTTCCCACATTGAATCGCTGAAAAATAGGGAAAAAATGAGAAATTCTAGCGAAAATTCGAGAAAAAATGGCCTTTTTTTGGTTGAAATTCGAATTTTTAGAGAAAAAAAATTCATGAAATTCGATTTTTTTTGTTGAAATTCGATTTTTTTGGACGAAATTTGAATTTTTTTGATGAAATTCAAATTTTTTAACAAAAAAATTGATTAAATTTGAATTTTACAACAGGAAGCCGTCGATTTCCCACATTGAATCGCTGAAAAATGGGGAAAAAATGAGAAATTCTAGCGAAAATTCGAGAAAAATTGGCCTTTTTTTTTGGTTGAAATTCGAATTTTTAGAGAAAAAAAATTCATGAAATTCGATTTTTTTTGTTGAAATTCGATTTTTTTGGACGAAATTTGAATTTTTTTGATGAAATTCAAATTTTTTAACAAAAAAATTGATTAAATTTGAATTTTACAACAGGAAGCCGTCGATTTCCCACATTGAATCGCTGAAAAATGGGGAAAAAATGTGAAATTCTAGCGAAAATTCGAGAAAAATTGGCCTTTTTTTGGTTGAAATTCGAATTTTTAGAGAAAAAAAATTCATGAAATTCGATTTTTTTTGTTGAAATTCGATTTTTTTGGACGAAATTTGAATTTTTTTGATGAAATTCAAATTTTTTAACAAAAAAATTGATTAAATTTGAATTTTACAACAGGAAGCCGTCGATTTCCCACATTGAATCGCTGAAAAATGGGGAAAAAATGTGAAATTCTAGCGAAAATTCGAGAAAAATTGGCCTTTTTTTGGTTGAAATTCGAATTTTTAGAGAAAAAAATTCATGAAACTCGAATTTTTTTGGACGAAATTTGAATTTTTTTGATGAAATTCGAATTTTTAAACAAAAAAAGTTCATGAAATTCGAATTTTTCAACAAAAAAGTTGACGAAATTTGATTTTTTACGATGAAATTCGAATTTATTTACAAAAAAAATTGAAGAAATTTGAATTCTTTGGATGAAATTCTAAATTTTTTACCAATAAAAAATTGATGAAATTTTTTCAAGAAAAAAAATGTGAAATTCTAACAAGAATTTGAGCAAAATTGAGCTTTCTCGATGAAATTTTAATTTTTTAACAAAAAAATTGATGAAATTCGATTTTTTTCTGGTTGAAATTCGATTTTTTTGGACGAAATTTGAATTTTTTTGATGAAATTCAAATTTTTTAACAAAAAAATTGATGAAATTAGAATTTTACAACAGGAAAAAATAATGAAATTTGAATTTTTGGATGAAATTCTAAATTTTTTAGACAAAATCCGAATAAGGAGCGTAACGATTTTCGCCGTCGATTTCCCACATTGAAATTGAATGGCCTTTTTTTGGTTGAAATTCGAATTTTTTAACAAAAAAAACTTTATCAAATCTGAATTTTTAGGATGAAATTCTAATTTTTTTCGTCGATTTTCGCCGTCGATTTCCCACATTGAATCGCTGAAAAATGGGGGGAAAATGAGAAATTCCGGCGAAAATTCGACCAAAATTGGCCTTTTTTTCGGTTGAAATTCGAATTTTTTTGATGAAATTCGAATTTGTGTGGAAAAAGTTGATGAAATTTGATTTTTTTTACGACGAAATTCGATTTATTTTCAATGAATTTCGATTCTTTATCGAAAAATTGATGAAATTTGAATTTTTTGGATGAAATTAAAATTTTTTTTGGATATTATTAAATTTTTTCAGATAAAATTCGAATTTCTTTCTATGAAATTCAATTTTGTGGCAGAATTTGAATCTTTTAACAGAATATGTTGCGAAAATTCGATGTTTTTTTTAACGAAATTCGAATTTTTCATCAAAAAATTGATGAGATTCGAAGAATTTTTTGGCAAAAATTCGAATTTTCTAACAAAAAAGATTTCCCACATTGAATCGCTGGAAAATGTGGGGAAAATGTGAAATTCTGGCGAAAATTTGAGCGAAATTGACCTTTATTGGTTGAAATTCGAATTGTTTATAGCAAAAAATTGATGAAATTCGAATTATTCAACGAAAAAAGTTGATGAAATTCAAATTTAGTGTATGAAATTCGAATTTTATAAATAAAAAAATGTGAAATTCTAGCAAAAATTTGAGCAAAATTGAGCTTTTTTTGGATGAAATTCAAATTTTTTAACAAAAAAATTGATGAAATTTGAACTGTTAAGATGTTTTTTCGCATGAAAATACGAGAGAAAACATTTTTCGGATGAAATTCGAATTTTTTCTATGAAATTCGATTTTTTTTGTACGAAATTCTAAACAAAAAAAGTTGATGACATCTAAATTTTTGGATCAAATTCAAATTTTTTGGTTTAAATTCAAATTTTTTAACAATAAAGTTTGGTGAAATTTGAATTTTTCAACAGGAAAAAGTTCATGAAATTCAATTTTTTTAAAACGAAATTTTAATTTTTGAATAAAAAAAATTGATGAAATTCGAATTTTTCAGAAGAAATCTGAATTTTTTAACAAAAACAAATTTGATAAAATTTGAATTTTTTTGATAAAATTCAACTTTTTCCACAAAAAAGGTTGGTAAAATTCGAATGTTTTAACAAAAAAGTTGATGGAATTTAAATTGAAAAATGTCCAAGAAGAGAAAAAAGAAAAAAATTGGGAAAAAAGGAAAAAATATAAAACCGACAGAAAAAATGAGAAAAAAATAAAGAAGAAATAACAAGAAAAACGACGAAAAAACGAAAATAAAAACGAGGAAAAAACAGAAAAAGATTGAAAAAATGAGAAAAAAGCAAAAATAACAATAAAAAACAAAAAATAAAAAAAAAAACAAAAAAAAAAGCAAAAAAATTAAAAATTTCAAAATTTTCCAAATTTCTTCAAAAAAAAAATTTAAACTTTACCGTAAAGGAATGTAAACCTCGCGATTCAATAAATAATTTTGAAAATCTTGCGAATTATTGCAAGTAAAAAAGCAACAAAAAGGAAACAGAGAGGAAAAAAGAAAAAATGAGAAAAAAACAAATAAAAAAAACAAAAACACAAAATACAGAAAAAAAACAAAAACACAAAATACAGAAAAAAAACAAAAATAAGGAAAAAAGAAAATATGACAAAAATCAAAAATAAAAAAGAGGAAACTCCAAAAATAGCAAAAAAAACATAAGAATGAAAAAAAGTAAAATTACAATAAGAGCAGAAAAAATGAGAAAAACTAAAAAAACAAAAAAAAACCAAAATCACAAAAAAGAAACAGAAAGAATGGGGGAAGACAAACTAAATAAAAAGGAAAATAAAAAGAAAAAAAGATAAAAAAGAGGAAAAAACCAAAAAAAGAGAAAAAAACATAAAATATGCAGAAAAATGAGAAAAAACAAAAAATAAGCAAAAAGAAGGAGACAAAAAACATAAAAATGAGGAAAACCCAAACTAACAGAAATAACCAGAAAAACAGAATAAATGAGGAAAATTAAAAAAAAGAGAAAAACGGAAATAACAAAAATGGTGGAAAAATGACAAAAATGAAAAAAATAAAAAAAAGAAAAACAAAAAAGAGACAGAAAAAATGAGGGAAAAATCGAAACAAAAAAATGAAACGGAAAAATGAGGAAAAAAACAAAAAAAGAAAAAAAACATAAAATATGCAGAAAAATGAGAAAAAACAAAAAAATAAGCAAAAATAAGGAGACAAAAAACAAAAATGGGGAAAAACCAAACTAGCAAAAATAACCAGAAAAGCAGAAAAAAGAGGAAAAATTAAAAAAAGAAAAAAACGAAAATAACAAAAATGGGGGAAAAATGACAAAAATGAAAAAGAAAAAGCAAAAATGTAGATAAAGAAATGGAAAAAATGAGGAAAAATCCCCCAAAAAATTAAAAAAAAAACCAATAAAAAACAGAAAAAATTTAAAAATTTCAAAATTTTTCAAATTTCATCAGAAAAAAATTTAAATTTTACCGTTAAGGAATGTAAACCCCGCGATCCAGTAAATAATTTTGAAAATCTTGCAGAAAAGAACAGAAAAAACAATAATAACAAAAAAAGAGAAAAGAATGTGGAAAATAGGTACCAAAAATAACAAAAAAACAGAAAAACTGAGCAGAAACAAAAAACAAACAGAAAAAGTGAGGAAAAATTCAAAAAAAAAACAAAAATAACAAGGAAGAGACAGAAAAAACTGGAAATATTAACAAAAAACAGAGAGGGAAAGAAGAAAAGTGTAAAAAACAGAAAAAATGAGGAAAAAACCAAAAAAATTGAAAAAAAGAAAATAACAGAAAAAAAGAGATAAAATGTGAAAAATACCAAAAATCAAAAAAATTAACAGAAAAACTGAGGAAAAAACCAAAAACAAACAGAAAAAGTGAGGGAAAATTCAAAATAACAAAAATAAAAAAAAGAAAAAAAACGAGGAAAAACACGAAAAAATTTAAAAAATGGGAAAAAAGCAAAAATAACAATAAAAAATTTGAAAATAGGAAAATAAAAAAAAATGAAAAAAGCAAAAAAATTAAAAATTTCAAAATTTTCCAAATTTCATCAAAAAAAATTTTTGAATTTTACCGTATAGGAATGTAAACTCCGCGATCCAGTAAATAATTTTGAAAATCCTGCGAATTATTGCACAGGGCGTCGAAAATAACAAAAAAGAACCAGAAAAAATGAGGAAAAAACAACAATGATAAAAACTGCAAAAAAACGAAGAAAAAAAAATAAACAGAAAAAAAGAACCAGAACAAGGAAAAAACCGAAAAAAAGAAAGAGAAAACAAAAATGAAAATGAAAAAAACGAGGAAAAACACAAAAATAACACAAAAAGATTTAAAAAATGAGAAAAAAGCGAAAATAACAATAAAAAATTTAAAAATAAGAAAATAAAAAAAATGAAAAAAGCAAAAAAATTAAAAATTTCAAAATTTTCCAAATTTCATCAAAAAAAAAATTCAAATTTTACAGTGTAGGAGTGTAAACTCCGCGATTCAGTAAATAATTTTGAAAATCTTGCGAATTATTGCAAGTAAAAAAGCAACAAAAAGGAAACAGAGAGGAAAAAAGAAAAAATGAGAAAAAAAGAAACGAAAAAAAACAAAAATATGGAAAAAATAAAATATGACAAAAATCAAAAAGAAAAAAGAGGAAACCCCAAAAATAGCAAAAAAAGAACATAAGAATGAAAAAAAGTAAAATTACAATAAGAGCAGAAAAAAGGAGAAAAACTAAAAAACAAAAAAATCCAAAATCACAAAAAAACCAAAAATCACAAAAAAGAAACAGAAAGAATGGCGGAAGACAAAAAAACAAAAAGGAAGATAAAAAGAAAAAAGATAAAAAAATGAGGGAAAAACCAAAAAAAGAAAAAAACAAAAAATATGCAGAAAAATGAGAAAAAACAAAAAAATAAGCAAAAAGGAGACAAAAAACATAAAAATGAGGAAAATCCAAACTAACAAAAATAACCAGAAAAACAGAATAAATGAGGAAAATTAAAAAAAAAGAGAAAAACGGAAATAACAAAAATGGTGGAAAAATGACAAAAATGAAAAAGCAAAAATGTATAGATAAAGAAATGGAAAAAATGAGGGAAAACCACCCAAAAAATGAAAAAAAAACAAAAAAATAAAAATGAAGCAAAAAAATTAAAAAATTCAAAATTTTGCAAATTTCATCAAAAAAAAAAATCAAATTTTGAATTTTACCGTATAGGAATGTAAACTCCGCGATCCAGTAAATAATTTTGAAAATCTTGCAGGAAAGAACAGAAAAAACAAGAATAACAAAAAAGAGAAAAGAATGTGGAAAATACCAAAAAAAAAAACAGAAAAACTGAGGAAAAAACAAAAAACAAACAGAAAAAGTGAGGAAAAATTAAAAAAAAACAAAAATAACAAGGAAGAGACAGAAAAATTGGAAATATTAACAAAAAACAGAAAGGGAAAAAACAAAAGTGTAAAAAACAGAAAAAATGAAAAAACCAAAAAAAATTGAAAAAAACGAAAATGACAAAAAAAAAGAGAAAAAAAGTGAAAAATACCAAAAAACAAAAAATAAACAGAAAAACTGAGTAAAAAAACAAAAACAAACAGAAAAAGTGAGGGAAAATTCAAAATAACAAAAATAAAAAAAAATAAAAAAACGAGGAAAAACACAAAAAAATTTTAAAAATGGGAAAAAAGCAAAAATAACAATAAAAAATTTGAAAATAAAAAAAAATAAAAAAAATGAAAAAAGCAAAAAAATTAAAAATTTCAAAATTTTCCAAATTTCATCAAAAAAAAATTTTGAATTTTACCGTATAGGAATGTAAACTCCGCGATCCAGTAAATAATTTTGAAAATCCTGCGAATTATTACACAGGGCGTCGAAAATAACAAAAAAGAACCAGAAAAAATGAGGAAAAAACAACAATGATAAAAACTGCAAAAAAACGAAGAAAAAAAAATAAACAGAAAAAAAGAACCAGAACAAAGAAAAAACCGAAAAAAAAGAAAAAGAAAACAAAAATGAAAATGAAAAAAAACGAGGAAGGAAAAACACAAAAATAACACAAAAAGATTTAAAAAATGGGAAAAAAGCGAAAATAACAATAAAAAATTTAAAAATAAAAAAATTAAAAAAAAAACAAAAAAATTGAAAATTTCAAAATTTCCCAAATTTCATCAAAAAAAATTCAAATTTTGAATTTTACCGTATAGGAATGTAAACTCCGCGATCCAGTAAATAATTTTGAAAATCCTGCGAATTGTTGCACAAAGGGCATCTTAGGGCGTAGCCGCCGGCGCTCAGAGCCAATTTTTGGGTACATTCGCCGTGGAAATAGGCGAATTTGCAGCAAAATGAACGAAAAACGTCCAAATCGGCCCGCGATTTGACGTACAACGAGCAAATGCCGCAACGCACCATACCGTAGCCGTAGAAACGCATGCGGCCCGACCGCTGCAGCTCCCAGGGTCCCCTGGGGATGACGTGGTGTTCGTGGCAATAGGTCCTCGGAAGTGAAATTTAACTTCAAATTGAGCATTTTTAAAGCAAAAATTTGATTTTTTCGTCAAAAATTCAACTTTTTCCACCTTTTTCCGTCGAAAAATGTGAAATTTTCATCAAAAAATTCGAACAAAAAAAAAATTTCCACTTTTCTGTCGAAAAATTTATTTATTTTTTCCACTTTTTTTTGTCGAAATATTTGATTTTTTCACTTTTTTAGGGAATTTTTCTTTGGAATTTTCATCGAAAGTTTAAAAAATCAATCAAATTTAATTCTTTCACTTTTTTTTACGAAAAACTTGCAAGTGAAATTTAACTTCAATTTGAGCATTTTTAAAGCAAAAATTTGAAATTTTCGTCAAAAATTCAACTTTTTCCACTTTTTCCGTCGAAAAATGTGAAATTTTCATCAAAAAATTCAAAAAAAAATTTCCACTTTTCTGTCGAAAAATTTATTTATTTTTTCACTTTTTTTTGTCGAAATATTTGATTTTTTCACTTTTCTGGGGAATTTTTTCCTTGAAATTTTAAAAAAATTTTTTTCGAAAATTAAAAAAAAATCAATCATTTTTCGCCAAAAATTTCCAACTTTTTTGTCAAAAATTTAATTTTTTCACTTTTTTGTCAAAAAATTGTTTTCATTTTTTCATCGAAAAATTTAATTTTTTCACTCTTTTTACGAAAAACTTGTAAGTGAAATTTAGCTTAAATTTTGAGCATTTTCAAAAGAAAATATTGAAATTTTTCAAAATTTTTATAAAAATATTTAAAAAAATTTCCAACTTTTTTGTCAAAAATTTGATTTTTTCACTTTTTCATCAAAAAATTAATTGTTTTCATTTTTTTGCCGAAAAATTTAATTTTTTCACTATTTTGTCGAAAAATAAATTAGAAATTTTTCAACATTTTTATGAAAAAATTTGCCACTTTTTCGTTGCAAAATGTAATTTTTCTCACTTTTTTTCATCGAAAAATTCCATTTTTTCCACTTTTCTGTCGAAAAATTTAATTTTTTTTTCACTTTTTTTGTCGAAATATTTGATTTTTTCACTTTTCTGGGGAATTTTTCCTTGAAATTTTAAAAAATTTTTATCCAAAATTTAAAAAATCAATCTTTTTTCGCCAAAAATTTCCAACATTTTTGTCAAAAATTTAATTTTTTCACTTTTTTGTCAAAAAATTAATTGTTTTCATTTTTTTGCCGAAAAATTTAATATTTTCACTTTTTTCGTCGAAAAATAAATTAGAAATTTTTCAACATTTTTATCAAAACATTTGCCACTTTTTTTGTTGCAAAATGTAATTTTTCTCACTTTTTTTCACCGAAAAATTGAATTTTTTCCACTCTTCGTCGAAAAATTCAAATTTTTCACTTTTTTGTTGAAACACTAAAAATTTTGATCAAAAAATACACAAAATTTCCGTCTTTTTTTGTAAAAAGTCATATTTTTTCCATTTTTCTGTCGAAAAATAATTTTTTTTAAATTTCCATCGAAAAATTACAAATTTTCCGAAATTTTCGACGAAAAATTCAATTTTTCCTTTTTTCGAAAAATTAAACATTTTTCTCTGCATCGATAAATTTAAAAAAAAAATTTTCCACTTTTTTTGATGAAAATTGAATTTTATCACTGTTTGTGTGGAAAATTAGATTTTTTTTTAATTTTCGTTGGGAAATTGAAAAATTTTTCCGGTTTTTCGTCGAAGAATTTGAATTTTTCCTAATTTTTGTCGAAAAATAATTTTTTTAAACTTTTTCGTCGGAAAATGTGAAATTTTTCAAAATTTTCAAACTTTTCGTGGCAAAAGGTCCTTGGAAGTGAAATTTAGCTTTTCACAAAAATTTAATTTTTTTCCAACTTTTTTCTGTCGGAAAACACAATTTTTTCACTTTTTTGTTGGAACATTTATTGTTTTTTTTCACTTTTTTCGAAATGTATGTAGATTTTTTTCTAATTTACATTGAAAAATTGAAAAAGTTTTTCACTTTTCTGTCCAAAAATTTAATTTTTTTCACGTTTTTTATCTAAAAATTTCATTTATATCATCACTAATCTTGTGGAAAAATTTAATTTTTTTCACTTTTTTGTCGAAAAATGACAGATTTTTTCCTAATTTTTACTGAATAATTAAAAAAACTTCCCATTATTTTGTCGAAAAATTTTATTTTTTCCGCTTTTTTTCCGTTAAAAAAACTAAAATCTGTTTACTCTTTTCGCGGAAAATTTCATTGTTTTGTCGAAAAATATAATTTTTTCACCTTTTTTTGTCGAAAAATCGCAAATTTTTTAAAATTTCCATCGAAAAAGTGGAAAAATTTCTCACTTTCTGCCCAAAAATTGGATTTTTTTCAACTTTTTGTCGAAAAATATGAAATTTTTCAAAACTTTTATCAAAAAAGCAAAAAACTTTCCAACTTTCTTCAGCGAAAACTTACCGTTTTTTATCGAAATTTCGCATTTTTGTTAAAAAATTAGAAATTATTTTGAACTTTCATCGAGAAATTCAAAAATTTCCCGCTTTTTTTGTGGAAAACGCGAAATTTTTCAAATTTTCGACTAGAAAATTAAAATAATTTCCCGCTTTTTTGTCAAAAAACATAAAAATTTTCAAAATTTCCATCAAAAATGTCTACATTTTTCGCGGAGTAGTTGATTTTTTTCCAATTTTTTGCCGAAAAATTCAATTTTGTCTACTTTTTTGCATATTTTCTACGGAAAAACTCCGAATTTTTCGACAAAATTCAGAAAGTAAATTTGCGAAAATTAGAATTTTCGTCGAGAAATTGAAAAAATTTTCAACTCCGAAGGTTGGAAATTTTTCAAAATTTCCACCAAAAAATTTTCCACTCTTTTGTCGAAAATTTTATATTTTTCACTTTTTTGGTCAGAAATTTAATTTTTTCCCTTTTTTGTCGGAAAATTTTCCAAAATTTTATCAAAAAATTGGAAAAATTTCTTACTTTTTTGTCGAAAATATGTGATTTTTCAACCTTTTATGTCGAAAATCGGGAAATTTTTTTGAATTTTCGTTCAAAAATTGAAAAATTTTCATTTTTCTGCGGAACAATTTAATTTTTTCACTTTTTTGCCGGAAACCTAAAACTTTTGAAAATTTTGATCGAAAAATTCAAAAATTTTCTTACTTTTTTGTCAGAAATTTCATTTTTTAAATTTTCTTTCTCATAAATTCAATTTTTTTGGCGACTCACTTTTTTTTTATCAAAAACTTGGAAATTTTTTTCAATTTTCATCGAAAAAATTGAGCAAATTTCGCTTTTTTTTTGTCGAAAAATTAAATTTTTTTCGCTTTCTTGTGGAAAAACTGAAAATTTCGCAGAATTTATATTAAAAAACCGAAGAAATTTCGTAATTTTTTTCGAAAATTTTTTTCTTCACTTTTTCGTCGAATTGTAATTTTTGCAGGAAATAAGCATTTTTTTGGGTTTATTTTTTTGATTTTGTCAAAAAAAATTGAATTTATGCAGAAAATTTGAAGTTTTGCATAGAATTTTGTCACGAAAATGTGAATTTCTAAAGAACTTTTCTTCATTAATTTCTAAAATTTATTTTCCGCAAAATTCAAAATTTAAATTCGGAAAAATGATTAAAAATTGGTTTAAAATTTTAGGCATTAAGAAAATTTAAAATTGTTTTAAGTTTTGATCGAACAATTAAAAAAAAGTCGAAAAAAAGTCGAAAATTGGATTTTTGTTGCATTTTGTTGAAAAATCAGCAATTTTTTCGAATTTCCATCGGAAAATTGAAAAAAATTTAAAATTTTTCTCGAAATTTATGATTTTTTTTTACTTTTTTAGTCGAAAAATCAAATTTTTTCTACTTTTTCTGTCGAAAAATATGGAATTTTTACCAAAAATTTTTAAAAATTTCCCACTTTTTTTGCAGAAAAATTTGATTATTTTCATTTTTTTGACCAAAAATTTTTTTTTGAATCTGCATCGAAAAATTTTAAGAAAATTTCGCACATTTTTTGTTGGAAAATTGAATTTTATCATTTTAGGGTGAAAAATTTGAATTATTTGTTCATTTTTGTAGGAAAATTGAAAAAAATTTCGCTTTTGTGTCGAAAATTCTAATGTTTTCGGAATTTTATTGGGAATACTCGAATTTTGTGAAAAAATTATAATTTTTCGAATATTCGAATAATATATTCGAATATTTTAAAATTTAATTTTTAAATTTCGTCGAAAAATTTGATATTTTTGTAGGAAATTGGTAATTTTTTTGCAGAAAATTAACCTTCTGTAGAAAATTTGAATTTTCCCTACAAAAAATGGAATTTTATGACAAAAAGTCTAATTTTCCCGAATTTTGTTGAAAAATTCGATTTTTTTGCAGAAAAGCTGAAAAATTACAATTTTAAGACAAAAATTCTAATTTTTTCGAATTTTGACAAGAAATTCAATTTTTTCGAGGGGAAATTGGAATTTTTTGCGGTAAATTAGAAGTTTTTCGAATTTAATTTTTGAATTTTTTCGAGAAAAATCGATTTTTTATAGAAAATTGGTATTTTTTGGAGGAAATTAGATTCTTACGACAAAAATTCTAATTTTTCCCAATTTTGAAGGAAAAATTTGAATTTTTTAGTAATAATTTGGGATTTATTACGCAAAAGTAAAAGTTTTGCATAGAATTTTGTGATGGAAATGTGAATTTCTAAAAATTTAATTTTTGAATTTCGTCGAAAAAATTCGATGTTTACGAAACAAAATTGGTATTTTTCTGCATAAAATATGGATTTTTCCGAATTCTGGCGGGAAAATTGAAATATTTTCAATTTAATTTTTGAATTCTGCAGAAAAAATTCGGTTTTTTCTTAAGAAAATTGTATTTTTTGGCGCAAAAGTCGATTTTTTTCAAATTTAGTTTTTGAATATAGTGAGAAAATTGGCATTTTTTGGAGAAAATAACAATTTTTGTATTTAATTTTTTAATTTCGTCGAAAAATTCGAATTTTCGTTCAAATTTTTCGTCAAAAAATTGGAATTTTGTGACAAAAATTCCAATTTTTTTCTAGAAAATTTGAATTTTTTAGTAAAAAATTGGCATTTTTCACGGAAAAGTAAAAGTTTTGCATAGAATTTTGTGAAAGAAGTGTGAATTTTTAAAAATTTAATGTCTGAATTTTGTCTTAAAAATTCGATTTTTTAATAAGAAATGGGTATTTTTCTGCAGAAAATTCTAGTTTATCCAAATTCTGGCGGAAAAATTCAAATATTTTCAATTTAATTTTTGAATTCTGGAGAAAAAAATTCGATTTTTTATAAAGAAATTGGTATTTTTTTGCGCGAAACTCGATTTTTTTGCATAAAATAACATTTTTTGGGGTTTAATTTGTGGACTTTCTTCGGAAAATTGGATTTTTTTGGCAGAAAATTTACATTTTTTGGATTTAATTTTTTAATTTCGTCGAAAAATTCGACTTTTCTTTCAAATTTTTCGTCAACAAATTGGAATTTTGAGAAAAAAATTCCAATTTTTTTCCAGAAAATTGTAATTTTTTGCTTAAAATTTCGCAATTTTTTGTGTATTTGTAAGTTTATATTTTTACTTGAAAGCCCCGAAAAATTGCATCAAAGCTTTGTTCGTTCGTCCGCAAGACACGTGGAATAGATTTTTACAAAATTGAGCCGCCGTTTTTTCTCGTTTGAGGCCATTTTCTTCGTGTAAACAACGAGCATTGGCGCCGGGTTTGCAACAATAGAAGCAAATCTGGAGGGAAATTTGAGCATTTTTTCGCAGGAAATTTAGACAAAAATTGGATTTTTTACGTTTTTTTGAGCGCAAATAATTTCGTCGACAATTTTCGTTATTTGAAAACCGGCCAAACCAAACGAATCTTGTTGATTTTGTATTAAATTCGGCGAAAATAACTGCAAAAATTTGGTAAAAAACCACATTTTTTTAGCTCCGGAAAAAAAACCAAAATTATTTACCAAACAAAAATAATGGACGGTTAAATTTAAAGGTTCGTAGAAACGTAAATCGCCGCATAAATTTTCGTCTTGCGAATTGGAATCGCAAAATAAACACGATCCGGCTTGATATTTTCGTATAATTTTGTTCAACGATGATAATTTTTCCGGTTTGAAACGAATTTTTCGAATAATTTTGCCCGATTTTTCTGAATTTTTTCCTTTTTTTCATTAAAAAAAAATTTTTTTCCTTGTAAATTATACCTTTAATTCGCTTTTTAATTCTTTTACGAGACCGACAAATGAACGGGCAACTATTCGCAGGCCTCCAACTCGGCATTTTTTTTTTGTAAATTATTGCGCTGGAAATTCGTAGAGAATGTAAAGTTTGCAACGGCGCCAAATTTTTTTTACACTAAAATGCATAATTTAACCCATTTTTTATGATTTTAAAGTCTACAGAGACGAAAATCCGGGGAAAAGTGGGTCAAAATTTGTAAAAATTTAGCGCAATTTGTTCATTTTTTGACAATTTTATATCGAAAAAAACCGATCAAAAAAAATCGGCAGTATTTCACATCGATTCTAAATTCTAAAAAAAAAAAATTCTATCCATCCATTCGGAAAGAAAACAGCCCAAAATTTTTTTCGCGCAAAATCCGAGGATGATTTTCGTCGTCCCGCTACGCTATCCGAAAAAATCCAAAATTTTCGCGCCGCACTACTACAGTAAACTTTGTTCACAACAATAAATATCTCTAACACGTAACGCTTGATTGTCAAAATTCAGAATCGACAAAATGATCACCTATGTCCTCACATGTAAATGTGTAAATTGCTGCTATTTTTACTTTACAATACAAAACATATCGGGTAAAATTTGCATAAAACGTTTACACAATATAAAGTGTCTAAAATTCGTGTTATATCCCATGATTAAAAAATTGACGTCAGCAAGATTACTAATGGCGTCATCGTCAGAAAATGTGACGTCAGCAAGATTACTCGATGACTTCACCGTGATAAATGTGACGTCAGCAACATTATTTCCTAATGACGTCATCACGAGAATTTCACGTTTATATGACGTCGGCAAGATTATTTCGTGACGTCATGGTGAAAAATATGACGCCAGCAAGATTAATTCATGACATCACTATGAAAAATATGACGTCAACAACATTATTCCCTGATGACGTCATCATATAAAATGTGTTATGTCAGGATTATTTAAATGACGTCATATTCAAAAAAAGAGTAACGTCAGCAAGATTATCCCGTGACGTAGCTGTGACGTCACAGTTCGGAAATGACCTCAGCAAGATTAATATAAGACGGCATCGCGAAAAATCGCTATAAATAGCTCAAGAAAAATTCCCAAAGATATCCTAAAAATGACGTCAGCAAGATAAATCCTAAACGTCATCCCGAAAAATTGCTATATATACCACGAGAAAAATGCCAAAAAATGACGTCATCAAGATCATTTTATGACGTCATCAGAAGAAACGTGACGTCTGCAAGATTATCGTGGATGTAATTGTGAAAAATTGTTATAAAATATAGATCGGGAAAAGTTCGACAAAATGACGTCAGCAAGATGATTACGTGACGTCATTATCAGAAACGCGACGTCAGCAAGATTTACCTCTGACGTCATCGTGGAAAAATCGCCAACTCAAGAAAAATTCGGTCGTCGTATTTTATCGCTATCGGCCGACGATGATCCGACGCTGTTCACATCGCTGGCGCTACTGGAAGACGACGGCGTCGGCGCCGCCGCCGGCGGCACGGTCAATTGTTCGGTGGGCGGAGCTAACGATAAACGTTGCTCGTCCGAAGCGATGGCCGTCGATAATTGGTCGAAAAAGGAGGCGGTCGTCGACGATTGGTCGCGATTTTGCACGACGAAAGGATGGGTGAGCAATTCGGCGAATCGGGGGCGTTGTTTGAAATCTTTTCGAAGGCTATTGGTCGGAAAAAAGAGTGGGAGGAGTTAGAGAATAGGGGCGTGGCTAAGATACTTTTTTTGGCGTGTAACTCCGTTAAAAATTGGTCCACAAGAAAATGAAACGTATTTTTGAAAAAATCTCGACGAAACCAGTCGATTAGTTTAATTCTTTTGGAGGAGGAGCAAGGTGGAGGGCGCGGTCACACGAGCCAGGGGCGTGGTCACAGAAAAAAGGGGTGTGGCTAACGCTTTTCTAAGATAACTTTGACAAAAACTACGCTACTGATAAACGAGTATTTTCCTTCAATATCGATTATCAGAAGCGAAAAAGGGGAGGAGCTAGGAAAAGGGCGCGGTCACAGAAAAAAGAGGCGTGGCTAGAGCGATTTTCACGATATAACACCTCCAAAACTTGAGCTACAAAAATTTGAAGCACATATTTGAAAAGGTCTCGACGAGATCTACCGATTAGTGTAAAATTTACATTTTTGTCAGGCGAAAAAGAGGAGGAGCCAAGTGGGGGGGCGTGGTCGGGGAATAAAGGGGCGTGGCTAGAGCGATTTTCACGATATAACACCTCCAAAAATTGAGCTACAAAAATTTGAAGCACATATTTGAAAAGGTCTCGACGAGATCTACCGATTAGTGTAAAATTTACATTTTTGTCAGGCAAAAAAAAGAGGAGGAGCCAAGTTGGGGGCGTGGTCGATGAATAAAGGGGCGTGGCTAGAGCGATTTTCACGATATAACACCTCCATAAATTGAGCTACAAAAATTTAAAGCACATATTTGAAAAGGTCTCGACGAGATCTACCGATTAGTGTAAAATTTACATTTTTGTCAGGCAAAAAAAAGAGGAGGAGCCAAGTTGGGGGCGTGGTCGATGAATAAAGGGGCGTGGCTAGAGCGATTTTGCGATATAACACCTCCAAAAATTGAGCTACAAAAATTAACGTAGGATTTACATTTTTGTCAGGCAAAAAAAGAGGAGGAGCCAAGTGGGAGGCGTGGTCGGGGAAAAAAGGGGCGTGGCTAGAGCGATTTTGCGATATAACTCCTCCATAAATTGAGCTACAAAAATTTGAACCACATATTTGGAAAGACTCCAACCAGACCTATCGATGGATAATTGAAAAAAATTTCTCTCCGGCCGGGAATCGAACCCGGGTCGCCCGCGTGACAGGCGGGAATACTCACCACTATACTACCGAAGACATGAAAATAGGCGCCTGGAATAAACTTATCACCATGAAAATTTGAGTAAATAAACTTTAAAATGACTTTTTCTTAATTTTTCAAAAATTTTCAAAAATTCATTTTTTCTAATTTTTTGAAAATTTTAAAAAATTCATTTTTAAAAAAATTTTCAAAAATTCAAAAACGAGAATTCTAACGTTGAAAAAAATTTTTTTCCCAAATTTTAATTCTAAAATGCAAATTTTGTTTCTAAAATTCTGTTTTTTCAAAAAAAAATTTTTTTGACACTGAATATAAATTAATTTTCCTTTCGCAAAAATTCTATTTTTTTGAAAAAATTCGAATTTTTCAATGAAGTTTCAATTTTTGTGGGCTTCAAAAAAACGCATTTTAATTAAATTTAAAAAAAATTCTAGTTTTCTTTCTGGATTTTAGAAAAAACATGAATTTTTTCCGGGGAAAATCCACATTTTTTGGAAAAAATTTCATTTTTTTCGACAAAATTAAAGAATTCAAAAATTCAAAATTTGTCGAAAAATTCAAATTTTGTCAGAAAATTTGAGATTTTTGAAAAATCCCAAATTTTTCAGCAAAACCTTCCAATTTTCTACAACAAAAATCGACGACAAAATTCAAAAATTAAATTCGGACAAATTCGAATTTTTGTAAGAAAATTTCAATTTGTGAAGGAAATATTCTAATTTCCGTCCAGAAGTTCCAATTTTGTACAGAAAATTTCAAATTTTTCCATAAAATTCAAAATTTCAATTTGGAAAAGTCCGGACTTTCTAGAAAAAATTCGAATATTTTCCTCAAAATTCAACAATTATAGTCGAAGAAATTCAAATTTCCGCCAAAAATTCCAAATTTTTCGAAAAAATTTTCTACAAAAGAATTTGAATTTTATCCAAAAATGTCAAAAATTAAGATCAAAAAGATTCAAATTTCCGGCACAAAATGCAAATTTTTCAAGCAAAAATTCAAATATTTTTACACGAAATTCTAAATTTTCGGGGCAAAACTCTAATCCTCTATGAAAAATTCGAACGTTTTGAACAAAAAAAAATTAAATTCGTAAAAATTTAAATTTTCGTAAAAAATTGTAATTTTCTACAAAAAAAATGGAATTTTTCCGACAAAATTCAAAAAATAAAATTTTAAAAAAATAAATAAAATTTCTCTAAAAAATTTCAAATTTAAAAAAAAAAATTCTAAAATTTTCCATATATATCAACATTGAAAATTTTTACCCCCAAATTTGAATTCTAAAATGCAAATTTTGTTTTAAAATTCTGTTTTTTCGAAATTTTTTTCAAGGCCAACATTCTAAATGAAATTCGCGAAAATTAGAATTTTCCATGGAAAAATTTTATTTTTTGAAAAAAAATCGAAATTTTTTTTAAAAAAAAAATCCTAATTTTCTAGCGAAAAAATTTATTCGACAAAATTCAAAATTAAATCCTTAAAAAATTGTAATTTTCTATAAAAGCTCGAATTTTGTCGACAAATTTTCAAAATTAAATTCTAAAAATCTAGAGAATTCTATTTAGAAAATTCTAATTTTTGTAAAACAAATTCTAATATCCTACAAAAAATTCGAATTTCCCTCCAAAATTCCAAACAAAATTCAAAAATTAGATTCAGAAAAATTCGAAAACTAAATTTGAAAAAATATAATTTTCGTCGCAAAATTCTATTTTTTCGACGAAAATCCAAATTTTCTGCAAAAAAATCGAATTTTTTCTACAAAATTCAAAAATTAAATTCAAAAAGACTCAAATTTTCGTCAAACACTGAAAAAACAAATTTCCAAAAAAATTCGAATTTTTCTGCCAAAATTGGAAAAAAATCGAATTATTCGCACAAAAATCTCATTTTGGTAGGGAAAAGTTCTATTTTCCTACAATTCCCTTTTTTGCGACAAAATTCAAAATTTAAATTCAGAAAAATTCAAATTTTCGTCACAAAATTCTAATTTATGTACCGAAAAATTCAAATTTTCGTCAAATTCTAATTTTCAAGGAAAAATTTTAATTTAAAAAAAAACTAGAATTTTATTCAGAAAATTCAAAAATTGAGTTTGCAAAAATTCCGATTTTTTTTTTACTTTTTCGAGGAAAAATTTCAATATTCGCCATAAAATTCCAATTTTCCTGGAATTTTTGTCACGGAATTCTAATTTTTCGAGGAAAAATTCAAATTTCGTCCACAAAATTCAAAAATTAAAATTGAAAAAAATTATAATTAAGCAAAAAACGTAAGTTTTCTATTAAAAAAATCGATTTTTTCCGGAAAATTCATAAATGAAATTGAGAAAAATTCGAATTTTCATCGAAAATTCTACTTTTTGTAGAAAAAATTCCAATTTTTGTACAGGAAACTCGAATTTTTCAAACAAAATTTAAAAACTGAATCAAGAAAAATCCAAACTTTCGTCAAAAATATTCCTAGAAAATTCAACAGTTAAAATCGGAAAAATTTAAATTTTCGTTAAAAATTCGAATTTTTACATAGAAAATTCAAAATTCAAATTTGCGAAAATTCGAATTTTTGGTCGTAAGGTTCAACTTTTTTTAGGTAAAAATTCAAATTTTTAACGAAAAGTTCGAATTTTTCACATAAAATCCTAATTTTTTCAGAAAAAATTCATAAATTAAATTCGGAAAAATTCAAATTTTCGTCGAAAATTCCAAATTTTTCAAGGCAAAATTCGAATTTTCGTTACAGAGCTCTACTTTTAGTAGGACAAAAAATTGTAATTTTCGCCACAAAATTCCAATTTTCCAAGGGAAAATTCTAATTTCCGTCGAAAAAATCTCCAATTTACTATAAAAAAATTTAATTTTTTTCCAGAAAAATTAAAATTTTAAATTCAAAAAAATTTGAATTTTCGTCACAAAATTCTGATTTTTCGAGGAAAAATCAAGAAATAACCAATTTTCTACAGAAAATGGAATCTTTCGCAACAATTTGAAAATGTAAATTCGAAATAAATTCAAATTTTAGTTTTTGTGAGGAAAAATTCAACTTTTTTTTCTGCAAAAAAATTCAAATTTTTAACAAAAAAATTCGTATTTTTTTTTAAATTCAGAATTTAAATTTAGAAAAATTCAAATTTTCTGTAAAAAATTCGAATTTTTCACAAAAAAAAAATTACCAAATATCGACGAAACTTCGGAATTGGGGCGAAAAACGGCCGGCCGGGAGTTGGGGCGGCGGTTCGGTGACCACTTGCTTCAATTGTTCGAAGGGCGTCTTCCATTTGGCGTAGGGGTGGGTGCCCGTGGCCACTTCGATCATAGTGACCCCTAGACTCCAAACATCCGATCGAATATCGTAGGCTTGTTGAGCTTCGTTACCCGGATTAATCCGTTCGGGCTATTTGAAAAAAAAATTTTAATTGAAAATTTAATTTTTTAAAATTTAATTTTTTAAAATTTTAATTTTTTTTTTAATTTTAAATTTTTTTTTTAATTTTTAAATTTTTATTTTTTTATAACTTTTTTAAATTTTAAATTTATTTAAATTATTCATTTTTCTAATTATCAATTTTTTTTAAAATTTTTATTATTACATTTTGAATACAAAAAAAAATTAAATTTTAGAATTTTCGCTTTAAAAAATTCTCTTTTTAGAATTTTGGAATTTAAATTTTTGAATTTTAAAAACGAAATAAATTCACATTTTAGAATTCAGGAAAAATTTAATTTTTGAAATTTTAAACTTTGAAAAATTCATATTTTAGACTTAAAACTAGAAAAAAAATTTTTCAATTATAAAATTTTAACAAACTTTTTAATTTTTAATTTTAAAAAACATAAAAAAGTAATATTTATTCTAAACTTATAAAAATTGCGTTCTTTTAATTTTAAAATTGAAAAAATCGTATAAAATTTCGTTTAGGGGAAAAGTTGAATTTTAAAGTAAAATTTACAGTAAAATTCGAATTTCAAACTTTACATTAATATTCGAATTTGAAATTTGACAATAAAATTCGAATTCCAAATTTTACACTAAAATTCGAATTTTAAAGTAAAAATTACAGTAAAATCTAAATTTCAAAACAAAATTGATAATAAAAGTAGAATTTTAAATTAAAATTTACATTGAAATTCGAATTTAGAATTAAATTTACAGTAAAATTCAAATTTAGAATTTTACAGTAAAATGCGAATTTGAAATTTTACAATAAAATTCGAATTCCAAATTTTACACTAAAATTCGAATTTTAAAGTAAAAATTAGAGTAAAATCTGAATTCCAAAACAAAATTAACGATAAAATTCGAATTTTAAATTAAAATTAACATTTAAATTCGAATTTAAATTAAATTTACAGTAAAGTTCAAATTTAGAATTTTACAGTAAAATTTACAGTGAAATTCAAAATTTGTAGAAAAATTCCAATTTTAGATACAGTAAATTATAAATTATCATGATTCATAATTGACAGTAAAATTCGAATTTTAAAGTAAAGTTTACTGTAAAATTCGAATTTTGAACGTTACAGTAAAATGTGAATTTTAAATTTTACAATTAAATTCGAATTTTAAAGTAAAGTTTACTGTAAAATTATAATTTTGAATTCACACCTCAATTCAAATTTTTAAGTAAATTTCAAGATGAAATTTACTCTAAAATTCAAATTTCAAATTTTACATTAATATTCAAATTTTAATGTAAACTTTACTGTAGAATTCTAACTTTAAATTTACAGCAAAATTCAAATTTTCATTCAAATTTCACTCTAAAATTCAAATTTCAAATATTAGACAAAAATTCTAATTTTAAAGTAAACTTTACTGTAGAATTCTAAATTTAAATTTACAGCAAAATTCAAATTTTTAAACAAATTTCAAGGTAAAATTTACCCTAAAATTTAAATTTTAAACTTTACAAAAAAATCAAATTTAAAAATTTACACAAAATTCGAATTCCAAATTTTACAGTAAAATTGAAATTTCAAATTGCAATTAAAATTCGAATTTTAAATTTTACAATAAAATTCGAATTTTAGAAAATTGACTCACAGCCATATAAGGTTTACAACCGGCGTTTATCGTTTTGGCCACGGAATCGGTCATGTGACCGCTGATGCCGAAATCGCATAACTTTACACATCCTTGTTTATTAATTAAAATATTTGAAGGTTTAACGTCCCTGTAGAAAAAAAATTCGATGAAATTTAAATTTTACAAAATTTCGAAATTCTAAAAAAATAATTAAAATTTAAATTTTAATTTCAAATTTTAATTTTTTTTTAATTTCCAAAATTTGAAAATTAAAATTTGCATAAAATATAAATTCTGATATTTTATCATTCACCTCAAAAATGGAATTTTATTCTTTAAAAAATTCTAAGAAATTTGAAGCAAATATTGCAAAATTTTTAAAAAACTTTAAAAATTTTTAGTGTTTAAAATGATTAAATTTAAAAAAAAAATTTAATTCAAATTTTGAAATTCGTGGTTTTCTGCTGAAAACGAATGAGATTTTTGAAATTTTTTCAATATAAATTCTAAAAATTATTCGAAAAATTTAAAAAATTTAAAATTAAAATGATAAAATCATTCGAAAAAAAATTCAATTTTCGACGAAAAATTTTAATTAAAAAAATCAATTTTTGAAAAAAATTTCTTTTTTTAAACTAAAGTTTATTAACTTTTCAACGATAAATTGATGGAAAAATCATTGGAATCGAAGCAAATTCTCGAAAAATTTTGGCTGAATTTTGAAATTTTTTCAAAAAATTTTCGGAAAAATGTGGCAAAAATGTAGTTCCTTTTATGTAAATTTTAAAATTTTTAGAAAATTTGGCGAAAAATTCAACAAAATTTGAATTTTTTGAGGGTAAATTTCAAAAAAAAAATTTTGAAAAGTTTGCCCTTCGCAGAAAAATTTGACTTTTTTCGCGTTAATTTTCGAATTTTTTTTACAAACTTTGGCGAAATATTCGACGAAAATTGAATTTTTCTACGTAAATTTTCGGATTTTTTTAACGAAATTAGTAGAAAAATTTAACGGAAATTGAAGTTTTTTGGGTGAATTTTGAATTTTTTTACAAAATTTGCGCAAAAACCTGGAAGAAAATTTAATTTTTCGCGTAAATTTCAAAATGTTTCCACAAAATATGCGGAAAAATTTGACGAAAATTGAATTTTTTTGAGTGAACATTGAATTTTTTTCGCAAAAATTGCGGAAAAATCTGAGAAAAAATAAATTTTTTCTATGAATTCCGGAATTTTTTACAAAATTTAGCGAAAAACTTGACAAAAATTAATTTTTACGTATAAATTTTGATATTTTTTTTTAGAATTTGATTAAAAATTTAAGGAAAATTTAATTTTTGAGAGACAAAAAATCAATTTTTGAAAAAAATATCTTTTTTTAAACTAAAGTTTATTAACTTTTCAACGATAAATTGATGGAAAAATCATTGGAATCGAAGCAAATTCGTGATAAATTTTGGCTGAATTTTGAAATTTTTTCAAAAAATTTTCGGAAAAATGTGGCAAAAATGTAGTTTTTTTTACGTAAATTTTAAAATTTTTAAAAAATTCGGCGAAAAATTCAACAAAATTTGAATTTTTTGAGGGTAAATTTCGAGAAAAAAAATTTTGAAAAGTTTGCCCTAAAATTCGGCGAAAATTTAATTTTTTGGGTGAAAATTTTTTTTTTCACAAAATTCGCAGAAAAATTTGACTTTTTTCGCGTTAATTTTCGAATTTTTTTTTACAAACTTTGGCGAAATATTCGACGAAAATTGAATTTTTCTACGTAAATTTTCGGATTTTTTTAACGAAATTAGTAGAAAAATTTAACGGAAATTGAAGTTTTTTGGGTGAATTTTGAATTTTTTTACAAAATTTGCGCAAAAAACTGGAAGAAAATTTAATTTTTCGCGTAAATTTCAAAATGTTTCCACAAAATATGCGGAAAAATTTGACGAAAATTGAATTTTTTTGAGTGAATTTTAAATTTTTTTCGCAAAGATTGCGGAAAAATCTGAGAAAAAATAAATTTTTTCTATGAATTCCGGAATTTTTTACAAAATTTAGCGAAAAACTTGACAAAAATGATTTTTTTGTGTACATTTTCAATTTTTTTGCGAAATTGAGCAACAAATTTGACGAAAATTAATTTTTTTGTATAAATTTTGAATTCTTTTTTAGAATTTGATTAAAAATTTGAGGAAAATTTAATCTTTTTGTGTGACGAAAATTCTGGAATATTCGACCTCGAAATTTTTTTTGCATAAATTTTGAATTCTTTTTTAGAATTTGATTAAAAATTTAAGGAAAATTTAATTTTTTCGTGTGAATTTTGAAATTGAACGAAAATTCTGAAAAATTCGACCTCGAATTTTTTTTCTATAAATTTTGAATTCTTTTTTAGAATTTGATTGAAAATTTGAGGAAAATTTAATCTTTCTGTGTGACGAAAATTCTGGAAAATTCGACCTCGAAATTTTTTTTGCATAAATTTTGAATTCTTTTTTAGAATTTGATTAAAAATTTAAGGAAAATTTAATCTTTTTGTGTGAATTTTGAAATTAGACGAAAATTCTGAAAAATTCGACCTCGAAATTTTTGTAATGAAATTTAAGAAAAATTTTAAAAAAATAAAAAAAAAATAAAACCAATAATAAACTCACCTATGCATTAAATTTAAAACTTTCTTCATATAATGCAAAGCTTCTATAACCTGAAAAAAAGTTACAGTAAACCCTGCAGTAACAAAGACAGAAAAGTTACAGTAAGCCCAAAAATAACCAAGACAGAAAGGTTACAGTAAACCCTACAGTAGCCAAGACGAAAAAGTTACAGTAAAGCCTACAGTATACAGAAACCGTGAGAAGTTACAGTAACCGCTGAAATACAGGGAAATAAAAATTTACAGTAAGTGCTACAGTAATCCAGACCTTGAAAAGTTACAGTAAACCCTAAAATATAGGGGATAAAAAATTCAGTAGGGCCTACAGTAATCCGGATCATTAAAAGTTACAGTTAACCCATGAATGCGGGAAGATAAAAAATCCAGTGGATCCTACAGTAACCCAAATCGTTAAAGTTACAGTAAACCCAAGAATACAGGAAAATGAAAAGTTACAGTAGGTCCTACAGTAACGCAGATCCTGAAAAATTACGGTACACCCAAAAATTTGGCGAAAAATTAGATTTTTTTGAATTTTGAAAAATTTTCTATAAAATTTCAAGAAAAATTCGACAAAAATTGAAATATTTGACGTAAATTTTCTAATTTTTCACAAACCTTGGCGAAAAAGTTGAAAAAATTAAAATTTTTTGTCTGGATTTTGAAGATTTTCTACAACTTTTTAGGAAAAATTCGACAAAAAATAAATTTTTTTCCCGCAAATTTTGAAATTTTTTCCAAAACTTTGGCGAAAAAATAGACGGAAATTGAATTTTTCTGAGCAAATTTTGAATTTTTTTTTTCAAAATTTGCAGAAAACTTTGACAAAAATGTTTTTTTTTTGTAAGTTGGGCGAAAAATCTGACAAAAATTGAATTTTTCTCTTTTTTCGAAAAATTTCAAGAAAAATTCGACAGAAATTGAGAAAATTTTCAAATTTTTCACCAAATTTTCTACGAAAATTGAATTTTTTCGTATAAATTTTGAAAATTTTCTACAAAATTTGAAGACAAAAATCGACGAAAAATAAATTTTTTGTGTAAATTTCGAAATTTTTCGCGTAAATTTTGAAATTTTCCGTAAAATTTGAGAAAAATTGAATTTTTTCCTGAGAATTTTGAAATTTTTTACGTAAATCAGGGAAAACTTTCCACAAAAATTCAATTTTTTTCTGCATATCTATAAAATTTTCTTCAAAAATGACTTTTCTATGACAATTTGGCGGAAAATAAGACAAGAATTGAAATTTTGGTGTAAATTTTCAAATTTTTAAAAAAATTTGGCGAACAAATTTACGGAAAAAGATTTTTTTTTGTAAATTTTGAAAATTATCTAGAAAATTCTACGAAAAATTCAACAAAAATTGAATTTTTTCGCTGCAAATTTTTCCACAAAATTTGTCGAAAAATCTGAAAAAAAATTCAATTTTTCTGTGAAAATTTTCAAAATTCGTTTACAAAATTTGGCCGAAAATTCGATCGAAATTGAATTTTTTTGTGTAAATTTTGGAATTTTCCCCAAAATTTGGCGAAAATTTGAGAAAAATCGTTTTTTAGTAAATTTGAAGATTTTTTTGAAAAATTTCGACATAAATTGAGAAAATTTTCAAATTTTATTTCGCAAAATTTGGCGAAAAAATGGACGAAAATTGAATTTTTTTACCAAATTTTTATTACAAAATTTCGAAAAAAATTCGACAAAAAATTTCGTGTAAATTATGAAATTTTACCCGGAAATTTGGCGAGTAATTGAAAAAAAAGTAATTTTTTTGTAAATGTTCCAATTTTTATCATCAAATTTGACGAAAAATCTGAAAAAAGTTGAAATTTTTTGCTTAAATTTTTGAAAATTTTCAACAAAAATTCAATTTTTTTGCGTAAATTTTTGAAGTACGGGAGGGAAATGAAAAGTTACAGTACGCCCTACAGTATACCAAAATTGTAGAAAACTACAGTAAACTGGAAAACTCACAGAATAAGCTATGAAACCTAGCACGGGTTCGCAAATTTGTAGATTATAATCGACGCAATTTCTATAAAATTTGTCCAAAGACATGTCCATCACTTCCATGCAAAGCCAAACGTCGCCTTCTTTGAACATGGCGCCAAAAAACTTGACCATCTGCGGACACTGGCCGCTTTGCATACTGGCGTTCAATTCGATCAACATTCGCTTTTGTTCTTCGTTGTTCAAAGTGACCCTGATTCTCTGGTAAAAAAAAATTACAGTATGAAAATACAGTAACCTACAGTAGGAAAATACAGTAATCTACAGTAAGTCGTTTTTGTAGAATTTATCCAGAAAAAATTACAGTAGGAAACTACCGTGAACTACAGTAAGTCATTTTTGAAGGATTCCTCTCGAAAAAGTTACAGTATGAAACTACAGTAACCTACAGTAAGTCGTTTTTGTAAAATTTTAAATTTCAAGAAAAAGTTACAGTAGGAAAATACATTGATCTACAGTAAGTCGTTTTTGTAGAATTTCTCCAGAAAAAATTACAGTAGGAAACTACAGTGAACTACAGTAAGCCATTTTTGTAGGATTCCTCTCGAAAAAATACAGTATGAAACTACAGTAACCTACGGTAAGTCGTTTTTGTAAAATTTTAAATTTCAAGAAAAAGTTACAGTAGGAAAATACATTAATCTACAGTAAGTCGTTTTTGTAGAATTTATCCAGAAAAAATTACAGTAGGAAACTACCGTGAACTACAGTAAGTCATTTTTGAAGGATTCCTCTCGAAAAAGTTACAGTATGAAACTACAGTAACCTACAGTAAGTCGTTTTTGTAAAATTTTAAATTTCAAGAAAAAGTTACAGTAGGAAAATACATTGATCTACAGTAAGTCGTTTTTGTAGAATTTCTCCAGAAAAAATTACAGTAGGAAACTACAGTGAACTACAGTAAGCCATTTTTGTAGGATTCCTCTCGAAAAAATACAGTATGAAACTACAGTAACCTACGGTAAGTCGTTTTTGTAAAATTTTAAATTTCAAGAAAAAGTTACAGTAGGAAAATACATTAATCTACAGTAAGTCGTTTTTGTAGAATTTCTCCAGAAAAAATTACAGTAGGAAACTACAGTGAACTACAGTAAGCCATTCTTGTAGGATTCCTCTCGAAAAAATACAGTATGAAACTACAGTAACCTACGGTAAGTCGTTTTTGTAAAATTTTAAATTTCAAGAAAAAGTTACAGTAGGAAAATACATTAATCTACAGTAAGTCGTTTTTGTAGAATTTCTCCAGAAAAAATTACAGTAGGAAACTACAGTGAACTACAGTAAGCCATTTTTGTGAGATTCCTTTCGAAAAAATACAGTATGAAACCAGGGTTTTTTTTTTTGACCTACGAGTCACAAGCCAAGTGGCTTGTTGACCTAAAATTTTACAAGCCATTCCAAATTTTTACAAGCCAATTTTATAATATCAGTATACGTGAATAAATTCCAATGCTAGGTTATTTTTTAAAGAAATGTATATATTGAGCATCACGGCAATTGATCAAAAAAAAATGTCATTCAACATCATACCTGTAAGACCTCCGACCAGTTGGGGGGGGGGGGGTAAATCCGAAATTTTGGGGGGGGGGGGTAGGAAAAAGTCGAAATTTTTCCCAAAAAAGGCCAAAAAACATACACTTTTTGGCAAATTTTTTTAATTTTTTCCCAACTGGGGGGGGGGGGGGGTTGGGGGGGGGGAAATGATTTTGGGTATAGGGTTGGCCGAGTTGGGGGGGGGGTCCCCCCCCCCAAACCCCCCCCCAAGTACAGGTATGTTCAACATTATCCAATAACATTTTAGAGCCATTAATTCATTAAAATTCAGGAAACATTTGAAATTTTTGAGTTTGATCGAAGTCTAATCTACAAGCATTGTGGAATAAATTTTCCAGCAAACTATACAAGAACATAATGACTTTGAGATTACATGAGAAATCGACGGCTAAGTCCTCTAGGATGACAAGTGAGAGCCCAAAAAAGCTATTAATCTTTCCTGCCTGAAACGCCGGAATATTTTTTTGGGTATTGACATTCTGCGATGCTGGAAAATCAATTTTCCAAACAATTATTTGAAATATTAGATTCGAATTTTCTGTTCAAAAAGTCGTAATTTCTAGAATTTTATGTTTGAAAAATTTTAAAACCATTAATTTATTCACACATTCTCATAAACTTGGCCAAAAAGATATGAGTAAGAAGAGTAGAAATTTCCGAAAACTACTTCCATGAAGCTTTTGGATTGATTTTAGGTTAAGAAAGGAATAATCGCTTCAAAAAGTTTACAGACTTGACGTACCCTTTCTCAAAAAATGTGTCAAGGGAAAAATGTGAATCTTTATTAAATATCAAGATGAAATATTGAAGATTACCAATTAAAACATGAGATAATACGTTTAAGATAAACTATTAAAGATTAAATGATAAGTGAAGGTAGACATGTTAGAGGCAGTGCCTGAGCTAGAAAATAAACAGTAATGCTTATTTAAGTTATAACGGGCGCGAAGCGCCGGAAAATTTTGAGATTATGACCTTCGAAAATGCACCAAAATGCATCTTTCCTGTATCCGATATGATCAAACACATAAATCAAAAAATTCTGACAAGCCATTTTGGCTTGTTGGACTAAAATTCTACAAGCCATTTTGTCAGTCCAACAAGCCATGGCTTGTAAAATGCTAAAAAAAAAAAACTATGTATGAAACTACAGTAACCCTACAGTAAGTCGTTTCTGTAAAATTTTAAATTTCAAGAAAAAGTTACAGTAGGAAAATACATTAATCTACAGTAAGTCGTTTTTGTAGAATTTATCCAGAAAAAATTACAGTAGGAAACTACCGTGAACTACAGTAAGTCATTTTTGAAGGATTCCTCTCGAAAAAGTTACAGTATGAAACTACAGTAACCTACAGTAAGTCGTTTTTGTAAAATTTGAAATTTTGAGAAAAAGTTACAGTAAGAAAATACAGTTACCTACAGTAAGTCATTTTTGTGAATTTTCTCTCTAGAAAGTTTCAGTAAGAAAATACAGTAATATATACTAGGTAAATACAGTAACCTACAGTAGGAAAATACAGTAATCAACAGTAAGTCATTTTTGTAGAATTTCTCTCTAAAAAGTTACAGTAAGAAAATATAGTAATCTGCAGTAGGAGAATACAGTAATCTACAGTATGTCATTTTTGTAAAATTTCTCTCTAGAAAGTTACAGTAAGAAAATACAGTAATCTAGAGTAGGAAAATACAGTAAACTACAGTAATCATTTTGGTATAATTTCTCCCGAATAAATTACAGTAAGGAATTACAGCAACCTACAGTAGGTCATTTTTGAAAAAATTTGAAACTACAACAAAAAGTATCAGTATGAAAATACAGTAAACTACGGTAAGTCATTTTTGTGAAATTTCTCTGGAAAAAGTAACAGTAAGAAAAATACAGTAAACTACAACAAGTCATTTTTGTAAAATTTCCCTGAAAAAGTTACAGTGAGAAAATTCAGTAAACTAAAGCAAGTCATTTTTTTATAACATTTCTTTGGAAAAAGTTACAGTAAGAAGAAACAGTAAACTAAAGTAGGTCATTTTTGTAAAATTTGAAACTTCAAGAAAAAGTTACAGTAAGAAAATAGAGTAAACTACAGCAAGTCATTTTTGTAAAATTTCTCTGGAAAAAGTTACAGTAAGAAAATACAGTAAACTACAGTAGGTCATTTCTGTAAAATTTATCTCGGAAAAGTTACAGTATGGAAATGCAGTAACCTACAGTAAGTTATTTTTGTAAAATTTATCTCGGAAAAGTTACAGTATGGAAATGCAGTAACCTACAGTAAGTTATTTTTGTAAAATTTCTCTGGAAAAAGTTACAGTAAGAAAAAACAGTAACTTACAGCAACTCATTTTTGTAGAATTTCTCTCCAAAAAGTCACAGTAAGAAAATGCAGTAAACTTTACTAAATCCTTTTTGTAAAATTTCTCTGGGAAAAGTTACAGTAAGAAAATACAGTATACTACAGTAAGTCATTTTTGTAGAATTTCTCTGGAAAAAATTACAGTAGGAAAATACAGTAACCTACAGTAGGGAAATACAGTAATCTACACTAAGTCATTTTTGTAGAATTCCTCTCTAGAAAGTTACAGTAAGAAAATACAGTAACCTACAGTGGGAGAATATAGCAAAAAATAAAAAATATCTTATTTTTAGACAGCAAAACAATCAAATTTTTGACGGAAAAACCACAAAATTTCATCATTTTCTGACCAAAATAGTCAATTTTTCGCGTTTTTTCCCTGCGAAAAATCGAAATTCCATTATCTTTGATGATAAAAATATCAAATTTTTCAATTTTTCGGCAGAAAAAGTGAATTTTTTGCTCATGAAAAATGAAAATTTCCTCATTTTTCGACAGAAAAACCACAAATTTCTCCATTTTTGACCAGAACTTACTTATTTTTAGACGGAAAAAAATTGAATTTCTTCATTTTTTTTACCAAAAAGTCAACTTTTTCGCATTTTTTAATCAGAAAAATCAAAATTCTTCCATTTTTGACCTCAAAAATATATAATTTTTCAATTTTCGACAAAAAAGTGAACTTTTTCATCCGGAAAAAACAAAATTTCCTCATTTTCGACAAAAAAGAATTAAATTTCCTCATAAGAAAGGTCAATTTTTTCGTTTTTTTTCCCGAGAAAAATTGAAAAATTTTAATTTTTTGAGAACCAAACCACAAAATTTCTCCATTTTTTGGCGGAAAAGACAATTTTTTTCCGCGTTTTTTCACAAAAAAAAATCAAAATTTTGTCATTTTAAGACAAAAAAATCAAATTTATTCATTTTTTTAAACAAAAAAACGTCAATTTT
>CAWUHX010000308.1:92864-165050 GCA_963922205.1 Romanomermis culicivorax | reverse complement strand
GAAAGATCAATTTTTGGCCTAAATATTTTGATACAAAATATCAAAGTTTTTTTCAATTTTTCTGTCTGAAAATCCGAAGATTCAAGATTTTTTGCTTAATTATTGATCCAAAAATTAAGTTTTTTGGGCATAAATTTGTCATTAAAAATTTTAAAAGTTTAAAAATTTAAAAAAACGTTTTCGAATTTTTGAAATTCAAAAATCACAAAATTTTTATTTTTTTCCAAAAGAAAATAACTTGACATTCAATTTTTCCGTTAATTATTTGATAAAAAAATCCATTTTTTCCCAAAAAATTTTTTAAGCCAAAAATTAAAATTTTTCAATTTTTAAAGCTTTTTGATGACAAAATTTCAAATTTTTTCCATAAAATATTGATTGAAAATCAATTTTTTGACTATAAATTATTGATTAAAATAGCTCATGTTTTCAAAATTTTTAGGATTTTTTTCCAATTTTTGAAAGCCAAAAATTATTAATTTATGATTTTTGTCTAAAAATATCAGTTGATTTTTCATTTTTTCACCAACAATTGATCAAAAAATTGGATTTTTTCCAAAAATATTTGTTACAAAAATCAGAGTTTTTTTTAATTTTTAAACTTTTTTGATGGCCAAAATTGGCAAAAAATTTTTTTTAATTTTTCTCTCTAAAAAACACGAGATTTTTAATTTTTTTTGCTCAATTTTTGCATCTAAAATCAAGTTTTTTAAATATAAATTTGTGATTAAATTGCTCAAAATTTGCAAATTTTAAAGATTTTTTTGTCCAATTTTGGAAAACTAAAAATGACAAATTTCTAATTTTTCAATAAAAAAAATTATTAGATTCTTTATTTTTTCATTAATTATTCATAGGAAAATTTTTTTTTGATGGAAAAAAGTAAAATTTTTCAATTTTTTAAAGCTTTTGATATGACCAAAAAATTTGAAAATTTTACATTTTTTCACCAATTATTGATTGAAAATCAATTTTTTCTCCATAAATTTGCGATTAAAAAGGACAAACTTCGCAGATTAAAATCACAATTTTGCAATTTTTGTATGAAAAAATCAATAAATTTTCCATTTTTTGACAAATTATTGATTGGAAAATGCATTTTTTTTCTAGTCTACCTTTGCCCAATTGACCAAATTTGCATAGATCTAAAATGACTGCTGGGTGAAAGTACATCTCCAACCATTATAGAACTTGGAACAATTTTGCATGTTACATTTTTTAGAGCCAGAGTCCTAAGCCTGAGCCTGAGCCTAAGCCTAAGCCTGAGCCTAAGCCTAAGCCTAAGCCTAAGCCTAAGCCTAAGCCTAAGCCTAAGCCTAAGCCTGAGCCTGAGCCTAAGCCTAAGCCTGAGCCTAAGCCTAAGCCTAAGCCTAAGCCTAAGCCTAAGCCTAAGCCTGAGCCTGAGCCTAAGCCTAAGCCTAAGCCTAAGCCTAAGCCTAAGCCTGAGCCTGAGCCTAAGCCTAAGCCTAAGCCTAAGCCTAAGCCTAAGCCTAAGCCTAAGCCTAAGCCTAAGCCTAAGCCTAAGCCTAAGCCTAAGCCTAAGCCTAAGCCTAAGCCTAAGCCTAAGCCTGAGCCTAAGCCTAAGCCTAAGCCTAAGCCTAAGCCTAAGCCTAAGCCTAAGCCTAAGCCTAAGCCTAAGCCTAAGCCTAAGCCTAAGCCTAAGCCTAAGCCTAAGCCTAAGCCTAAGCCTAAGCCTAAGCCTAAGCCTAAGCCTAAGCCTAAGCCTAAGGCTAAGCCTGAGCCTAAGCCTAAGCCTAAGCCTAAGCCTAAGCCTAAGCCTAAGCCTAAGCCTAAGCCTAAGCCTAAGCCTAAGCCTGAGCCTGAGCCTAAGCCTAAGCCTGAGCCTAAGCCTAAGCCTAAGCCTGAGCCTAAGCCTAAGCCTAAGCCTAAGCCTAAGCCTGAGCCTGAGCCTAAGCCTAAGCCTAAGCCTAAGCCTAAGCCTAAGCCTAAGCCTAAGCCTAAGCCTAAGCCTAAGCCTAAGCCTAAGCCTAAGCCTAAGCCTAAGCCTGAGCCTAAGCCTAAGCCTGAGCCTAAGCCTAAGCCTAAGCCTAAGCCTAAGCCAAAGCCAAAGCCTAAGCCTAAGCCCAAGCCTAAGGCTAAGGCCAAGCCTAAGCCTAAGCCTAAGGCTATACTTTCCAGGGACTTCTCTACCCAGAGCCATGCTTTTTCAGGGACACTTCTCAGTTCGACAACTGCTACAGGAGCAACAAATGTGTCTATCGCATTTAAATCCGGAGCCATGCAGCCATCAACAGGACCTGGTGTTTTATCAAGTTTGTACAGAAATCAAGTTGGAAATACAGTTTTGTAGAACAGTGATACAGTTCCTTTTTAAAAAAATATCTCTTACTGTAACTGTAACTACCAAAACTATAGCTGTCGTATTCAGATTGGTACTTTTTCAGGAACGACTCTCAGTTCTAGAACTGTTACTGTAGTGTCAAAGTTGTCCATCGCATCTAAATCTGGAGCCATGCAGCCATCAACAGGACCTGGTGTTTTATCAAGTTTGTACAAAACTCAAACTGGAAATACAGGTTTGTAGTAAAAATATTTCTTACTGTAACTGGAACTACAAAAACTACAGTCACTGTATTCGGATTTGTATTTTTTTAGGGAAACATCTTAGCTCCACAACTGTTGCAGGAGCATCAAATGCGTCCCTTGCATTGAAATCTGCAGCCACGCACCCATCAACTGGATCTGGTGTTTTATCAAGTTTCTACAAAAGCGGACGCAGAAGTGCAGGTTTGTACTACAGTAATACCTACAGTTCCCTTTTCCAAAATATCTCGCACAGTAACTGTAACTACAAAAACTATATTTATTGTATTCAGATTCATACTTTTCAGGGACACCTATCAGTTCTACAACTGTTACAGTAGCATCAAATTTGTCGCTTGCATCCCAAACTGGGGTCGCGCAGCCATCAACTGGATCTGGTGTTTTATCAACTTTGTCAAACAGTCAAACTGTAAATCCAGGTTAGCAGCACAGTATATAGTAATACAAGTGCATTCAGGGTGTGTATGCAAGATATGTTATGGCACATTGTACAGTATGGGTGAGAAGGCCGCTTGTGTGGAAAAATAGGAAGCGTGTAGAAAGTATGGTTAAGCATATCCCATACTTAAGCATTGCATAGGCCTAATCCAGCAGCCTTATACTTAACCATTAGTCTGTGTTTGAGCATTGTCCACCAGTCCTATCCTTGACCATTACCCACCAGATTCCCCTTATCATTTCAACACTATGCTTCAGGACAACTATTGTCCTATAGTTAGACATTGGGTACGCTTAATCATTGCTCTCTAACCCTATCTTTAATCATTGTATATGCTTAACCACTACATGTTGGACCTATCCCTAACTCACCCTTAACCACTACCTTCCCTTAGACACCACACTTGTCATATCCAAACATTGCATCTTAATCACTCCAACCCTATATTTAACACATGCCTATGCTTCACCATTGCCTACCAGGCCTATTCTTAACCATTGTCTACACAGACACTTGCTATGCTTAATCATTGTTTGCAAACTTCATGCTTAACTGTTGGGCACTAGCCCTATCCTCAACCCTTGCTCTCCATCTCTATGTTATAACATTGCAGTAGTCAGCCTATGCTTAACCACTACACTAAACACTGAACCCTAGGCCTATCCTTAACCATTGGATTTCAGAGCACTGATATAATATCGTACTCTAGATCTATGTTATAATATTGTAGCGCAGGCCTATGCTTAACCATTACTCTCCATACATATGTTATAACATTCCACCCTACGCCTATGCTTAACCATTGCACCTCGGACCATTGTTATAATGTTGTGCTTAATCGTTGCTCATCAAATACTGCTTAACCATTGACCGACTGCTCTTTCCTCAAGATGACAACTTTTTTCCTATCCTTAACCATTGCCTATGCTTCATCATTGTTCATGCGTAATCATTTCCTGTGCTGAACCATTGCTGGACTACTGTATCATCAACAATAGCTTAGCAGCTCGTCGCTCACAGATTCCACTTGGGACACCATTTTTGATGCAGACTGTTCTCCTATCCTTGACTATTGCCTATGCTTAATCATAGGCCATGAGACCTATGCTTAACCATTGCCCGTGCTAAACCATTGCCCAATAGCTCATTCCGGTTTTCTTCAAGATACCGTATCTGAGCAAAATTCTTCTCTCATCCTTAAGCATTGCCTATGCTTAATCATTGCTGATCAATGCTATGCTTAACCATTGCATATCCTGAACCATTGCTCAGTAGCCCATTCCGTGCCAGCTTGCTGTTTCCTTAAGACTCTATATAGGATGATACGTCTTTTCTATGCATAAACATAAGGTATGCTTAATCATTGCTCAGGAATGCTAAGCTTAACCATTGCCTATGCTTAATCATTAGTTATCAACCCTATGCTTAACCATTGCGTAAGTTGAACCATTGCCTGACAACTCTATCATTAACAATTGCCAAGGAGCCAACAGCATATCCGATTCCTATTTTCTTAAGACACTATATTTGAGCATGAGTCTTCTCCTATGCTTAACCATTGCCCATGCTTAATCATTGGTCATCAACCCTATGCTTAACCATTGTGTATGTTGAAGCATTGCCCCACAGTTGTATCTTTAACAATTGCTGAGGAGCCAACAACATACCAGATTCCTGTTTGCTTAAGACGCCATATTCGACAACAAGTTTTCTGCTATCCTTAACCATTGCCTATGCTTAATCATTACCCATCAACCCTATGCTTAACCATTGCATATGTTGAACTATTGCGAAACAGCCCTATGGTTGGTCGGCAATTGTTAATGATAGAGTTGTCAGGCAACAGTTCAACATACGCAATGGTTAAGCATAGGGTTGATGACCAATGATTAAGCATAGGTAATGGTTCAGGATAGGCAATGGTTAAGCTTAGCATTCCTGACCAATGATTCCATTCCTGACCGACACTATGTCGGGCAATGGTTAACATATGCAATGGTTAAGCATAGGGTTGATGGGTAATGATTAAGCATAGGCAATGGTTAAGGATAGAAGAGAGTTGTGATCAAATATTGTGTGTTATGCAAATAGAAATCTAGTATGCTGTTGGGTTGTCGGCAACTATTAATGATAGAGGTATTATGCAATCCTTCAGCATACACAATGTTTAAGCACAAGGTTGATGTGCAATGATTAACAAGGACCAAATTTCTCCTATCCTTAACCATAGCCTATGCTTAATCATTAGCCACCAGACCAATGCTTAACCATTGCATAATGCTGAACCATTGTCCAGCGACCCAGATTCCTGTTTCCTTAAGACACTATATTTGACCATCTGCTATACTGTAACATAGACTATGCTTAATCATAGGCACATTTGCCATCCCGACAATACGAACTATTGATCGTTACTACACCAACGGCACCAGTATTTTGGGTGACGGCACCATCATAGCCGGCACGATGCAAGCCGACGGCAGCGTCTTATTTCCCGGCGAAATCAAATTGACGCCCGATGGTCGAGCCGATTACGGGCGGCGTACAATTCAGGTGACGAAAATTTTAGACGGCGGCTTGAAACTTTTTCCCGATAAATCAATTTTGTATCCGAATGATACATTGTTAACGTCCGATGGTCATCTTATAATACCATCGAAAGCGGATTATAAGCCAAATATGCCGAAATTTTCGGGCTTGGTAATGCTTTATTCCAATGGCAGTGGGATATTGCCCAATAGCACAATTATTAAAGGCGTCAAACAGCCTGACGGAAGTTACGTGTTTACGCAATATGAAATCAATGTCAAAAAGAACGGCACCGCCCACTATTTGGGTGTCGCTTCCAGCGAAGGTACGCGACTAAGCGACAACACCAAAAAATTTTTCGACAATTCATTCCTATTCCCGAACAATAGTTATTTGTTGCCCGACGGCACGTTAATAGTCGCCAAATACGCCAACGCCACAACTTTCGAAATGCCGGCCGTCAAAGGCGTCGTTGAACTTTTCTCCAATGGAACGATGATCGATCAACACAATCGTGTGCGACAATTGAAAAGGACGCCGCACGGAAATTTTCTATTCGAGGACGAACAAATCGAAGTGACGCCTAAAGGGACGGCCATTTACGACGGCGTTCGGGCTAAAGGAGCCAAGCTGATCGACGGAGCTCCCAACGGCTATAAAATGTTCGAAGATGAATCCATTTTATTGCCCAATAATAGCCTTCTATTGGATGATGGTATAATGATTGTTACGAAATATGCGCCGTCGACGTACCCGATGTTCATCGCCAAACGAGTGCAATATCTTTTTTCGAATGGGACGGGGGTTATGGCCGATGGGAGTGTCCTACGAGGGGCGGCTCAACCCGATGGCAGTTTTTTGTTCGGCAATGATATACGAGTCCAGGTCGATGGGAGGCCCATGTATGGCGGACCTAGGGCTTCGGGCGGCAAATCGATCGATCAAGGTTACGTAATTTTTGCCGATAATTCAGTTTTGTTCCCGAATAATTCACTTTTGTTGCCCGATGGGACGTTGGTCATTACGTCCCGAGTGCCCCCAACAGTCAAACGCGTTCAATACCTGTTTTCAAATGGCAGTGGCATTTCACCCGATGGCAAAATTTTTCAAGGTATCCCCGGTCCCAATGGCATTTACTTGTTTCCTGAGGATATAACGCTTTCATCCGATGGGCATGCGAGCTATGGTGGACTAAGGGCGACGGGTGGCGAACGTACCCCCGGCAAAAGTTACACGTCATTTTCCGACAATTCCATTCTTTTCCCGAATAATTCGCTCCTCTTATCCGATGGAACGTTGATAATATCCATTCGAGCTTCAGTTTTGAACAATGCGGGCGGAACGGTGGTTTTACCGCCTTGCCAGTTACATACTCCGCATTGTAAAGACGAAATTTACACGACGAGCCCGTTGTTGGCCGGCGAAAGTTTGGAAGCCGAATTGTTCATGTAAGTTTGTATTCGATGACGATGATGACGCAATTTTTGCAAAATATTTTCTCATTTTGAAGATGCTCTTGCGGCCCGAATGAACGATGCTCACCATCGACGATGCGACCAGTTCAATTTTACTATTCACCGCAATATGGAAATCAGTCGGGTAGGAGAGTCGCTTTCGTGTGTAGCGGTGAACAAGTTTTGCGAGGAGTGGTGTCGAATCCACAACCCGTAATGCAAATAACGACACTAAGGCCTGCATCAATGGAGCCGCAAACTCAAGTGTCGGCATTTAGCAGCCAATTGTCGAGGCTGGTATCGCCACCATCTGCTGGACAACATGAGCCGATGAATCAATCCAGTCAGTTAAATATGTCGCAACCTCAAGGACCGACATTTAGTGGGCAATTGTCGATGCCAGTATCGCAACCAGGGGTTCAACAACAAGAACTGATGGGTCAATCCAGGCAGCTAAATATGTCGCAACCTCAACCTTCAGCATTTAACGGGCAACCAGCATCGCAGGCATTTGCTCCGCAGCAACATCCATCAATAGTGGGCCAACAGGGGCAGTCGAATATGCCGAAACCTCAACCATCGGCATTTAATGGGCAATTGTCAATGCCCGTATCACAACCATTGGCCGGGCGACAACAGCCAGTGGACCAATACCGGCAGCTAAATATGACGCAACCTCAACCATCCCCATTTAACGGGCAATTGTCCATGCCAGCATCACAACCATTGACAGGGCGACAACAGCCAGTGAACCAATCCCGGCAGCTAAATATGACGCAACCTCAACCATCGGCATTTAACGGGCAATTGTCAGTGCCCGTATCGCAATCATTAGCCGGGCGACAACAGCCAGCGGACCAATACCGGCAGCTAAATATGACGCAACCTCAACCATTGACATTTAACGGGCAATTGTCGATGCCAGCATCACAACCATTGACAGGGCGACAACAGCCGGCAGACCAATACCAGCAGCTAAATATGACGCAACCTCAACCATTGACATTTAACGGGCAATCATCGATGTTGGCATCGCAACAACAGCCGCTAGCTTATATGCCGCAACCTGCAGCATTGTCCATGTTGAAGCCGCAATCCCCGATGCAAACCCAAGGGCAAAATTTTGCCCCACCCAACTCGCAAACGCGATACGTCATACAGCCTGGACCATCGCATCCCCCGATGCCACTTCCGACAGGATATCGATCCCTGGGTAGTCCGCATCAAGCTCCAGTTTTCCTTGTTCACCACCCTGGAGATACCCCGAGCTATTGGAATCAGCAGCCCGTACCCTTTGTGTCCAAAGTGCGAGTTCGCATCTACGACACTTCGGGACCAGTGAATGGTCAAGTTCAACGTGATTATGGAACGAGCGACAGTCGACAATTTCCAGTAAAAGTTTCCTATAACGGCAACCCTTTAGTGTATGGATAGCGATTTCATGATATTATATAGCGTGAAATTGAAATATCAAAGTGACGGGAGTAGAAATACCTTTTTTTGTCTCTATAATACAAAATTGAAACATCAAAATGACGGGAACAACAGAAAAATATTTTCCACCATATTGTAAAAATTAAAACATCAAAATGACGGGAGGAGAAATTTTTTTTGCGTTTTTCATAGCATTATCTTATAACATTGGCCTATGTTAATACATATAAATATTAAATGCATATGCTAGAACATTACGCTACGCTGTGCTAGAACATGCTGCTATGTTATAACATACAACACAATTTTTTCCATTTTTGACATGTTACAACAGCGTCCTATGTTATAACATAGGAATTTCGTTTTCCATTTTTTGACATGTTAAAGCATGCTGACATGTTATAACATGGTCATGTGTTGTAAGATACACCCATGTTAATAGATACACATTTTTTTCATTTTCGACATGTTATTACACACTGACATGTTACAACATGGTCCTATGTTATAACATACAAGTTTCGTTTTTAATATTTTTACATGTTAAAGCATGCTGACATGTTATAACATGGTCATGTGTTATAAGATACTCTCATGTTATTAGATACACATTTTTTTCATTTTCGACATGTTATTACACACTGACATGTTACAACATGGTCCTATGTTATAACATACAAGTTTCGTTTTCATTATTTTTGTATGTCAAAGCATGCTGACATGTTTTAACATAGTCATACGATATGACATAGTCCCATGTTATTAGATACACATTTTTTCATTTTCCATATGTTATAACACACTGACATGTTACAACATGGTCCTATGTTATAACATACAAGTTTCGTTTTCAATATTTTTACATGTTAAAGCATGCTGACATGTTATAACATGGTCATGTGTTATAAGATACTCTCATGTTATTAGATACACATTTTTTTCATTTTCGACATGTTATTACACACTGACATGTTACAACATGGTCCTATGTTATAACATACAAGTTTCGTTTTCAATATTTTTACATGTTAAAGCATGCTGACATGTTTTAACATAGTCATACGATATAACATAGTCCCATGTTATTAGATACACATTTTTTCTTTTTTGATGTCTTATAACACAGTAACATGTTATAACGTGGTGTTATATTATAACATACACAATTTTTTTCAATTTTCGACATGTTATAACATATACCAATCTTATAACATGTCTCTATGTTATAACATCGTCGTATGTTATAACATAGTCTGATGTTATAACATACAATTTTCCATTATTCGACAGGTTATTACACACTGACATGTTATAACATAGTCCTACATCATTACATATGGTATGCTATAACATAGCTGATTTTTTAACACAGGATATGCTACAACGTGTGGTATATGTTATAACACAGTGTATGTTATAATAAAAGAAATGCTATGACATATGACATGTTATAAGATAGCATATTTTTTAACATACGATACGTTATAACATATACGTCCCTTTAAAATCCCGATCGTCAGGAGCACTGATGCCTATTCCCGATTAAAACATCAAAATGACGGGATAGAAAAAAATTGGCTTACTGTAACAAATTGACAACTTGGCTACAGTAAACGGGGCAATTTTCTGCAAAAAATTTTTAAAGCACATCAAACCTTTTATTCAACATGAAGAAAAGACAAACAAAACGGAAACATGAAAAAATCTTGATATGATTTTTCTTACGTAAGGTTATCACTTGCTGACGTCAAAATTAGCATAAAAATTATGATAATAAAAAAGCAAACGTTGGCGAAATTGCAAATAAAAATTTTTAATTTTGGAAATTGGGCAAAAAGTTCGGGTTGAAAACCACGTTTTTTGGAGAAAAATGAAACTTTTCGGCGTACTGTACGTGACGAACTTGCTTTTCAACTTTGAAAAACGACATTTCTCGAAGAAATGCACTAAAATCGGCTAGAAAACACAATTTTGCAAAAAATTTAACTTCCTGGTATACTGTAAGTGACGAACTTGCTTTTCAACTTTGAAAAACGACATTTCTCGAAGAAATGCACGAAAATCGGCTAGAAAACATTATTTTGCAAAAAATTTAACTTCCTGGTATACTGTAAGTGACGAACTTGCTTTTCAACTTTGAAAAACGACATTTCTCCAAGAAATGCACGAAAATCGGCTAGAAAACATTATTTTGCAAAAAATTTAACTTCCTGGTATACTGTAAGTGACGAACTTGCTTTTCAACTTTGAAAAACGACATTTCTCCAAGAAATGCACTAAAATCGGCTAGAAAACACTATTTTGCAAAAAATTCAACTTCCTGGTATACTGTAAGTGACGAACTTGCTTTTCAACTTTGAAAAACGACATTTCTCCAAGAAATGCACTAAAATCGGCTAGAAAACACTATTTTGCAAAAAATTCAACTTCCTGGTATACTGTAAGTGACGAACTTGCTTTTCAACTTTGAAAAACGACATTTCTCCAAGAAATGCACTAAAATCGGCTAGAAAACACTATTTTGCAAAAAATTCAACTTCCTGGTATACTGTAAGTGACGAACTTGCTTTTCAACTTTAAAAAACGACATTTCTACGAAAAATGGATTTTTTTGGCATACTGTAATTGTGACTGACGCACTTGCTTATCATTTAAGTTAAACGCCATTTTTGTCGCAAAAAACTAGGAAATTTTGGAAAAAAAACATATGAAAAAATCGGGTTTCGGGTAAAATTTAAATTTTCTGGCATACTGTAACCGATGAACTTGCTTTCCATCTTCGAAAAATGACACTTTTCCAAAGAACTAGGAAATTTTTGAAAAAATGCGCGGAAAACGCTGTTTACGGAGCAAAACAATTTGTGTGGCATACTGTAACTGACGAACTTGCTTATTATCTTCGAAAAATGTCACTTTCCAAAGAAAACTAGAGAATTCTAGAGAAAAATCCGCCAAAAAATGCGGTTTTCAGGCAAAAATCATTTTTTTGACATACTGTAACTGACAAACTTGCTCTTCATCTTCAAAAAAAGACACTTCTCCAAAAAAAACTGCGAAGTTTTGGAGAAAAAACCGCAGAATAACCTGATTTTTTTAAAGTATGAAACTTTTTCGGCGTACTGTAACTGACAAACTTGCTCATCATCTTTAAGAAATGTCACTTTTCAGAAAAAAATTAAAAACTTGAAAAAATAACCAAAAACACGATTTTTTAGACAAAAATGAAATTTTTTTGCATACTGTAAGTAACAAGCTTGCTTTTCAGCTCCGAAAATTGACACCTCCAAAAAAACTGGCAAATTGTAAAAAGGACGTGAAAAACACGATTTTTAGCCAAAAATAAGTTTTTTTTGGCATACTGTAAGAGACAACCTTGCTTTTCAGCTCCGAAAAATGACACTTTTTTACTAAAAATACTAGGAAATTTCAGGAAAAAAGTTGTGAAAAAAGTATTTTCCGAGAGAAATAAATTTTTTCGGCATACTGTACCTGACAAGCTTGCTTTTCAGCTCCGAAAAATGACATTTTTCCAAAAAAAAACTGAGAAATAAACCCGCGAAAAAACAGGGGTTTTGGAGAGAAAACAAATTTTTTTTTGGCAGTACTGTAACTGATAAACTTGCTTTTCAAGTCTGAAAAATGACACTTTTTGAAAAAAGTACAATATTTCAGAAAAAATCCGTCAAAAATAGGGTTTTTGAGGAAAAATGAAACTTTTTGGCATACTGTAACTGATGAGCTTGCTTTGCATCTTCGAAAAATGACACTTCTCCAAAAAAACTGGGAAATAAACCCGCGAAAAAACAGGGTTTTTGAAGAAAAACAAAATTTTTGGCCATACTGTAACTGATTAACTTGCTTATCAAGTCCGAAAAATGACACTTTTTCAAAAAAGTACAAAATATCAGAAAAAATACGCCAAAAATATGGTTTTTTGAGGAAAAATAAAACTTTTTGGCATACTGTAGCTGAGAAGCTTGCTTTTCAGATCAGAAAAACGCCATTTTTCGAGGAAAAAAAACCAAAAAAACTGAGAACACCATAATATAATGAGCTCGAGAATAAATAATTGATCAGCAACAGGGTGTCTCGAGGGGGGGGGGGTTGCTTCAGCATTTATCCGACACCAAAACTTTGGCCCTATTCTTGTGCACAATTTGAATAAAACCGGCCGATTGTAGCCACGCCTCGCCGTCCACTTGGACGGGCAATGGTTCCGAACCCGCGATGGTAATTTTCACTTTTTGGCACTAAAAAATGATAATATTTTGTAAAAAACAAAAAAAAGTAAAATAATATAGAAAAACAACACAAAGTAAAACGTGAAAAAAAAGAAAAGATGAAAACGATAAAACAAGAAAAAAAAGAAAAAACTAAAAAAAGACGAAAAAAGGGCTAAAAACAGGATGAAAAAGAAATAATGAAAAAATGAAGAAAAAAATTAAAAAACAAAAAAAAAATAGGAAAAACAATATAGATTTCAACAAAAAAAAATAAAACATAACATAGAAAACTAAAAAGAGCAAAAAACAAAAAAAAAACATAAAAAACAGAAAAAATTAGAAACATGAAACAAAACAAAAATATAGAATCAGAAAAAAACAAAATGAAATAAGAAAAAACTAAACATGAAAAAATAAAACAACAAAAAATAACGAAAAAACTAAAAACAAACAAAAAAAAAGAAAAAAACGAAAAACAACGTAAATTATAACAAAAAAAGAAGACAAAATAAAAGATTGAAAAAAACAACAGAAAATGAAAAAACTAGAAAAAAAAGAAAATAAACAAGAAAAACAAAAACGAACATAGATTTAAACAAAAAAAAAAGATGAAGACATAATAAAACATGGAAAAATAAAAAAAGGAAAGAAAACTAAAATATCAAAAAATCAAAACAGGAAAAACATAAACATAATATATATATTAAAACAAATAAGAATAAAAAATAAAACATCAAAAAATAATACAACCAAAAACAAACAAAAAAAATACAAATCCATAAAAACAGGAAAAAAACAAAAAAGAAATTTGAAAAAAAACAATACAAAATAAAACATGAAGAAAAAGAAAAAAAATCGAAATACAAAAAAAATTAAACAAAAATGGATACAAAAAAAAACTAGAGAAAAAAACAAAACCAAGAAGAAACAAAAAACTATATAGATTTAAACAGAAAAAAATGATGAAAAAATAAAGAATAAAACAATAAAAAACAAATAAAAACTAGAAAAATTAAAAACAACATATATAAAACAAAAAAAACAACAACATAAAACATGAAGAAAACAACAAATGGACAAAAAACTAAAAACAGGAAAAACAAAAAACAATACAAAATAGAACATGAACAAATGAAACAACACAAAAAGAAAAGAAATATGAGAACAAACTGATTTAAATATTAAAAAAGAATACAAATAAAACACGGGAAAATAAAATAACAAAAAACGAAGAAAAAAAACCAAAAAAACTGAAAATAAAGGAAAAACAAAAAATAATAAAAAACAAGAAAAACAAAAAAAATACATATTTAAACAAAAGAACATGAAAAAATAAAATAAAAGAAAACAGAGAAAAAGCTAAAAAACAACAGAAAATAATAAAAAAACAAACAAAAAATAAAAAAACATAAAAAAATAAGGAAATAAACATACAAAAGAAAACAAGCGTAGAAAAAGAATGAAAATTTAAAAGAAAAAACAACAAACGAAGATGAAAAAAGAAACGAATCACAATAAAAAGCAAATACAGAAAAAAGAAAACATAAAAAACATAAAAACAAAAAAAATCGAACTACACAAAAATAAAAAAAAACAGTAAATAAACAAAAATTAATATATAAAATAAAAAAAAAGTATAAAAATAAAATCGATTCCAAAAAAACAAAAAAAGAGAAAAAAACAACACAAATCGCAAAAAGACAGAAAAAAAAGCAAAAAAAGATAAAAAAGAACACAAACAGCAAGAAAATAAAAAAAGAAAAAATTGTAGATAAACAAAAATATTAAAAAATAATAATATAAGAATCGAAAAACGATAAAAGTAGTAAAACATCGGTTTTAAAAAAAAGGAAAAAAAACAAAAAAACGAGAAAAAATATGAAAAAGGGTAAAAATAGAAAAAAAGGGTGAGAAAATAAAAAGTGAAAAAAAGTGTAAAAAACGCAATAAAAGACAGAAAAAAGTATAAAAAATAAAAAAAAGTGAAAATAATGAGGAAACAAAAAGAGCAAAAACAATTTAAAAAAATGTCGAAATAAAAAATGTAAACACATAAAAGTAAATACAAAATTAGGAAAAAATGAAAAAACTGAAAAAAGAATAGAAAATGTAAAAAATAAAAAATATAAACAGTGAGAAACAATAAAAAAGTGTTAAAAAAAACAAAATGTTGAAAAATAAAAAAGTGTGGGAAAAAAATTAAAAAAAAGTAAGAATACTAAAAAAGTGAAGAAAGAAAAACGGAAAAAAAGAAAGAGAATAGAAAAAATGGAAAAAAAGTGTAAAAATTCTAAGAAAGTGTAAAAAATAAAAAAAGTGAAATGCAATAAAAATAAAGAAAAAAAAATAAAAAATAAAAAGTGAAAATAAAAAGCATAACAAGCATAAAAACAAAAAAGTGTAAGAAACAAGAAAGTATAAAAATAAAAAGTGCAAAAAAGTAAAAATTGAAAAACAAAAAAAGTGTAAAAAAAGCATAAAAATTAAAAAAAAGGAAAGTGTAATAAAGAAACAAAAAATTGCAGACAGAAAAAGTGTAAAAAAATATGTTTAAAAATTCCGAAAAACAAAAAAAACAAAAAATGTGAAAATTAATATAAAAAGTGTAAACAAAATTATAAAAATAAAAAAGTGTAAAATTGAGAATTTTTTTCTTAAAAAAAAAGTGTAAACACCTGAGCTATTCGATGATTGTGTAATTTGATTAAACGCGACGTGGCGCAGTGTAAAACGCCGAAAACCGCAACCACTTCCAGAAGGCCGTCGTCGACGGCTTGCGATTGGAATAGGGAATAGGACGTCGTCGTTGGCCGGCTGCCAACCGCTGCGTCCCGAGCGCTAAAATGTCCCTGCGACGACGACGACGTTTCGTCCTGGCGGCCGCCGTTATTACCACCGCCCCAAAAATTAGCGCCGCCTTGATAACTATACGAAAGAAAGAAAAAATATTGTAAAATTTGGAATCGGAATCGGAATCGAAATCGAACACTTTACACTTCAATGATGCATAGGGGAATCGGAATCGATTCCTTTACACTCGGAGCTAGAAAAGAATCGAAATCGACTTGTTTACATTACACTTGGAAGAACAGAAGAATCAAAATCGACTATTTTACACTTCAATGATGGATATGGGAATCGGAATCGATTACTTTACACTCGGAACTAAAAAGAATCGGAATCGACTACTTTACACTGGCAAAATGAGAGAATCGGAATCGATTCATTTACACTTTACACTTACAACACGGAAAGAATCGGAATCGAATTGTTTACACTCGGAGCTATAGAAGAATCGGAATCGGTTTGTTTATACTTGCAACAATAGGAGAATGGGAATCGATTCCGTTACAGTTGGAACTATTGGAGAATCGGAATCGATTTCTTTACACGGGCAAAATGAGAGAATCGGAATCGATTCATTTACACTTTACACTTACAACACGAAAAGAATCGGAATCGACTTCTTTACACTCGGAGCTATAGAAGAATCGGAATCGGTTTGTTTACACTTGCAACGATAGGAGAAAGGGAATCGATTCCGTTTCAGTTGGAACCATTGGAGAATCGGAATCGATTTCTTTACACTGGCAAAATGAGAGAATCGGAATCGATTCATTTACACTTTACACTTACAACACGAAAAGAATCGGAATCGAATTGTTTACACTCGGAGCTATAGAAGAATCGGAATCGGTTTGTTTATACTTGCAACAATAGGAGAATGGGAATCGATTCCGTTACAGTTGGAACTATTGGAGAATCGGAATCGATTTCTTTACACGGGCAAAATGAGAGAATCGGAATCGATTCATTTACACTTTACACTTACAACACGAAAAGAATCGGAATCGACTTCTTTACACTCGGAGCTATAGAAGAATCGGAATCGGTTTGTTTACACTTGCAACGATAGGAGAAAGGGAATCGATTCCGTTTCAGTTGGAACCATTGGAGAATCGGAATCGATTTCTTTACACTGGCAAAATGAGAGAATCGGAATCGATTCATTTACACTTTACACTTACAACACGAAAAGAATCGGAATCGACTTCTTTACACTCGGAGCTATAGAAGAATCGGAATCGGTTTGTTTACACTTGCAACGATAGGAGAAAGGGAATCGATTCCGTTTCAGTTGGAACCATTGGAGAATCGGAATCGATTTCTTTACACTGGCAAAATGAGAGAATCGGAATCGATTCATTTACACTTTACACTTACGACACGAAAAGAATCGGAATCGATTCGTTTTACACTCGAAAGAATCGGATTCAGTTTGCTAACACTTGGAAAAATAGAAGAATCGGAATCGACATCTTTACACTGGGAAACTACAAAAGAATCGGAATCGGTTCTTTTACACTACAAAGAATTGGAATCTATTTCTTTACAATCGGAAGTATAGAAGAATCGGAATCGATTGCTTTACACTTACATCACGGAAAGAATAGGAATCGATTCCTTTACACTGGGAAGATGCAAAAATCGGAATCGATTGCTTTACACGTACAAGAATCGGAATCGGTACTTTTTACAGTTCGAATCAACTGCTTTACACTTGCAACATGGAAAGAATTTGAATAGATTTCTTTACATTGGGAAGAACAAAATCGGTTTGTTTACACTGCGAAAAAGATGACAATCGGAATCGATTGCTTTACACTCGCAAGAATCGGAATCGGTTTGTTTACAATGCGAAAAAGATGACAATCGGAATCGATTGGTTTACACTCGCAAGAATCGGAATCGGAATTTTTTCGCCTACTTTACACAAACAGACGCACCTGGGAATATTCAAAACGACGATGCCTTGCAATTGAGGTAGATTACACTTGGAACAAAAAATGGATCGAAATCGATTTCTTTACAACCAGAACTATAGAAGAATCGGAATCGGTTTGTTTACACTCCGAATCAACAGCTTTACACTTAGAACAAGAAAAGAGTCGGAATCGGTCTCTTCACACTGAGGAAAAGATGACAATCGGAACCAAATTGCTTTACACTCGCAAGAATCGGAATCGGGTTCTTTACACTTCGGATCATCAACTTTACATTTACAACATAGAAAGAATCGGAATCGATTAGTTCACGATGAGGAGAAAGAATCGGAATCGACTGCTTCACACTCACAAGAATCGGAATCGGTTTGTTTACACTGCGAAAAAGATGACAATCGGAATCGTTTGCCTTACACTCGCAAGAATCGGAATCGGTTTCTTTACACTCCGAATCATCTGCTTTAGACTTACAACATAGAAAGAATCGAAATCGATTTGTTTACACTCCGAATCAACAGCTTTACACTTAGAACAAGGAAAGAGTCGGAATCGGTCTCTTTACACTGAGGAAAAGATGACAATCGGAATGGATTGCTTTACACTCGCAAGAATCGGAATCGGTTTCTTTACACTCCGAATCATCTGCTTTACAATTACAACATAGAAAGAATCGGAATCGATTAGTTTACGTTGCGAAAAAAAAGAATCCGAATCGATTGGTTTACAGTCGCATGAATTGGAATCGGAATGGGCTGCTTTACACTTAAAACTTGACGAAAATCGGAATGGGTTTCTTTACACTGACAGGTAGTAAGAGAATCGGAATCGATTGGTTTACACTCACGAGAATCGGAATCGGAATTTTTTCGCCTACTTTACACACACCTGGGAATATTCAAAACGACGATGCCTTGCAATTGAGGTAGATTGATCAATTTGCCGTCGCACTCCAACGCTATCCTTTGGTCCAAATTTTTGAACGTTTTGTGCATCAATTCTTTGCCGGCCAAAACGCCGTACATCATGAAAAGTTTGCTGCGACTCCTAGGAGAAAGAAAAAAAATATTAGAAAATTGTAAAGTCGTTGCTGACGTAAAAAAATTAATATGACGTCATCAATCGGGGGTGTAAAGTGAATTTTTTACCGAACATTGCGCGAGTGTAAAGTGTAGGTTTAATAAAAAAATAATCATGATTAGCAATAGTGTAAAAGTTAATTTCTCACATATAAATGACGTCAGCAAGACGAGTGTAAACACAATTTTCCTATTGCTGACGTCAATTGATTCGCGTCATATCATCAACACTAGTGTAAACTATATTTATCCGACTATTCGAACTCTTGATCAAAAGTGTAAACTATAGGTTTAAAATAAAAATTATGGCGATTAGTAATGGTGTAAAGTGAATCTCTCACATATAAGTGAAGTCAGAAAAAGCAGTGTAAATACAATGTTTTCCTATTCCTGACGTCATAAATACCAGTGTAAAGTTCTTTTTAAACATTCGACCTGCCAAACAGAGGTGTAAAGTTGAGCCTCCCAAAAAACCATTGAGCTCGTAAAAACGTGCAAAGTAATTTTTCACGGAGAGGTGACGTCAGCAAACGAGATGTAAACATTGATTTTTTCATTGCTGACGTCAAATTATTCATCACCCGATAAACAGGAGTGTAAAGTTCATTTTTTCGAACATTCGACCTGCCGATGAAAAGCTTTATTAGCAAAAGTGTAAAGTGAATTTGTCACATATAACTGACGTCACAAAGAAGAGTGTAAATTCCATTTTTCCTACTCTTGACGTCAAATTATTTATGACGTCATCAAAATGGGTGTAAACTACATTGTTTCGATTATCCGAACTGCTAATAAAAAGCGTAAACTACACGTTTAATATAAAAATCATGACCATTAGCAAAAGTGTAAAGTAAATTTCTCATATTTGGGTGACGTCAGCAGGAGGAGTGTAAACACAATGTTTCCTATTTCTGACGTCATGAATATAAGTGTAAACATCTTTTTTAAACTCGTAATGCCAATCAAAAGTGTAAACTTGAGGTTCACAAAAAAATTCGAAAGAAATAGTGCAAAGTATTTTTACACAAAAAGTGACGTCAGCAAGCGAAATGTGAACACGCCTCTCTTATTGCTGACGTCAACTTACTTATGACGTCATAACTACGAGTGTAAACTTAATACTTTTATCATTGAACCAGCCCATCGAAAGTGTAAAGTATATTTTTGATGTAAAAATCATGGTGATTAGCAATGGTGTAAAGTCAATTCTCCACGTATAAGATAAGAGAAGTGTAAACATAATTTTTCTAATTTCTGACGTCATCAATAGGAATGTAAACTCAATTTTTCTCATTATCCACGAAAAGTGTAAAATTCACTCAAGTGTATTTAATAATTGTGATCGTGAGCTATAGTGTAAAGTAAATTTTTCCGCATAGATGCGACGTCAGCAAGCGACGCACAGACATATTTTCATATTGCTGACGTCAAATTATTTATGACGTCATAAATACAAGTGTAAACTTAATTTTTTCATTGCCGATAAAAAGTGTTAAATTCAGGTTTAAAGAAAAAAGTCATTGCCATTAGCAACAGTGTAAAGTGGATTTTTCACAAATGTGCGACGTCAACAAGCGAAGTGTAAACAGCTTTTCAAATTGCTGACGTCGTGCAAATGTATGACGTCATGCATAAAGTGTAAACTTTCTTTAAAATTTGAAGAGTGTAAAGTAAAATTTGAAAAAATAAGTGACGTCAGCAACAGCAGTGTAAACAGCCCTTCATATTGCTGACGTCAAGTCATTTATAAGCAAGACAAGTGTAAACACAATTTTTCGTATTGCTGACGTCAAATTGTTTATGACGTCATAAATAATTATTGACTACCGAAGAAAAGTGTAAAGTTGATTGACACATTACAAAAAAATGTAGCCCTGGAAAAAGTGTAAAGTGAATCTTTTCACATCGTCAGCTATAGTGTAAATTGATTTTTTTCACACATGAGTGACGTCAGCCAGAAAAGTGTAAACACAATTTTTCTGTCGACAACAGTGTAAACTTATTGTTTGAAAAGTGTAAACTTTGATTTTTACTAAATTTGACGTCATAATTACATTTGCCGACGTCAAAAAATTATGATGTCTCATAAATATCAGTGTAAACTTCATTGTTTTTTTTAAATATTCGAGCTGCTGATTGTAAAGTTCAAAAAAAAAATCATGGCGATTTTGTATTCGTGGGCAAAAGTGTAAACTAAATTTTCCACCATTAAGTGAATTCGGAGCAAGAAAAGTGTAAACTTAAATTCTATCCAAAAACCGCTGAAATTCTGAACTATTGATCAATAGTGTAAACTTCATTTTTTCACCAAAAAAAATTGACGTCAGCAAGAAAAGTGTAAACCTAAAAAACGCGAGTGTATTTTTGACGTCAGCAAGCTCAACTTTAAAACACACTTACCTCGTTTTATCGGCGCATAATTCTCGTTTATTATGAAAATCCAAGGCGATTTTGGCGTCCAAACCGACGCCGAAATAATTGTTCATCACTTTTTTCTCCGAATAGGCCAACCTGAAATTGGAAAAAATGTAAACAAAAAAATTAAATTAATTTATAATAAAATAAATGTATAATTAATTTTTGCAAATTCTGACGTCAGCAATAAGAAAAATATTGTTTACATTTTCTTGCTGACGTCACTTATACCTGAAAAACGTACTTTACACTATTGATTGCGTACCACTTCAGCCTTAAGTTTACACTTTTCATTGACAGTTCGAACGTTCTTATGACGTCATCAATAAGAAAAAAATGTGTTTACACTTTCTTGCTTACGTCACTTTTATGTGCAAATTTTACTTTACATTATTTCTCAGGACTACAAAAATGTAACCATTTTTTTATGAAACTCGAATGAACTTTACACTTCCCATGGGCAGCTGCCACGTTTGTATAAATTGAGTTTACACTCTTGTTTGTGACGTCATAAATAGTTTGACGTCAGCAATAAGAAATGTCGCGTTTAAACTTACCTTGCTGACGTCATTCACTACTGCTTACGACTACAGTATTTTCAATGATTTTTTTTGTCAATCCGAAGTTTACACTTTTTATTTTGACCAAAAATACAAATTTTTGAAAGGTTTTAACCTAATTTCTATGAAAAAAGCTATCAAAAAACAAACAAAAACTAAAAAAAAGAAAAAAAAACAACAAGTAGAAAAAACAAAAAAAAAGAAAAACAAAAAATTAAAAAAGCAACAAGTAGAAAAAACAAAGTGTATATAAAAGAAGAAAAACAAACAACCAGTACAAAAAAAAACAAAACGAAAAGAAGAAAAAAAAGCAAACAAAAACTACAAAAAAAGAAAAGCAAACAAAAACTACAAAGAAAGGAAATAAACAAAAAGTAGAAAAAACAAAACAAGAAAGTAGAAAAAAAGAAAGCAAACAAAAAGTACACAAAACAATACAAGAAAAAAACAAAAAAACAAACAAAAGAAAAAAAGGAACAACAAACAAAACGTATATATAAAGAACAAAACAACCAAAAAGCAAAAAAAAATAGAAAAAAAACAAGCGAAGAGAAAAAAAGACAAGCACGAAAATGAAAAAAACGCAAAAAGCAGAAAAAGCAAAGAAAAACTAGAAAACAAGAAAAGCAAATTAAAAGAACAAAAAAAGGAAACAAACAAAAAGTAGAAAAAAACAAAACAAGAAAGTAGAAAAAAAGAAAGCAAACAAAAAGTACACAAAACAATACAAGAAAAAAACAAAAAAACAAACAAAAGAAAAAAGGAACAACAAACAAAAGGTATATATAAAGAACAAAACAACCAAAAAGCAGAAAAAATAGGAAAAAAGCATAAAAAAACAAAAACCAGAAAAAAACCAAAAAGTAGAAAATTAATTTTTTTAAATTAATGTTTACAAATTCCAAAATTTTAAATTTAAAACGCATTGAAATTTTTGAAAATTGAATTCAGAAATATTAGAATTCTGAAATTTAAACGAATTCTGACGTCAGAAATGTCGAAAATCGGTCAAATTTCGAATAAAAAAAAATTAATTTTCTAAGGATTTTAACGTAATTAAGTTTTTTTGAAATAATTAAAAATTATATTTTGTGAAAAATTTTAAAATTTAGAAATTTAATAAGCACTAAAATTTTAGAAAATTAAATTCAGAAACATCGAAAATTCTAAAATTTAAACAAAATTCGGACGTCCGAAATCCCGTAAATTCGTCAAATTCCGATCAAAAAAATCAATTTTTGAAAAATCTTAACCAAATTTAAATATTTTAGAATAATCAAAAATCGTATTTTGTTAGAAAATTTTAAATTTCGAGATTTGATAAACGCTGAAATTCCGAGAAAAATGTAATTTGAAATCGTAAAATTACAAATTCTGACGTCAGAAATTTGTAAAATTCGTCAAATTTCGATCGAAAAAAATTTTCAAAAAATTGAATCCAGAAAAACGAAATTCTAAATGTTGAGCGAATTCTGACGTCAGCAATGTCGAAAATTCATAAAATTTTCAACCGAACAAAATTTAACGAAATTTAAATTTTTCAAAATAATTGAAATGTGTATTTGATAGACAATTTCTACCAATTCTGACGTCAGAAAAATCAAAAATTCGTCAAATTTCTACCCAAAATGTCAATTTTCGAAAAATTTTAGGATTCAAATTTGTTTAAATAATTAAAAATTGTATTTTAAGGAAAATTTCAAAATTTGAAAATAATTGGAATTCTAGAAAACTGAATTCATAAATATCAAAAATTCGTCGAATTTTGAACCAAAAAAAATAAATTTTTGCAAATTTTAAATATTTTAAAATTGTATTTGAGGTTTTCAAAATTTCAAAATTTTAAATTTAGAAAGCATTGAAATGTTAGAAAATCGAATCTTAAATCGCAAAATTCTAACATTTCTACGAATCCTGACGTCAAAAATGCCAAAAAATTAGTCGAATTTTGTTAAAAAAACAAAATTTCAATATTTAAAAATAAATTTTGTCGAAAATTTCAAATTTCTAAATTTAAAAAGCATCGAAACTTTAGAAAATTAAATTCGGAAATATTAAAATTCTAAAATTTGTACGAATTGAGACGTCAGCAATGTCGAAAATTCGTAAAATTTCAACAAAAAAATCAATTTTTGAAAATTTTAAAATTTTCGATATTCAAAAATCATTGAAATTTCAGAAAAATTGGATAGAAAATCGCAAAATTCTGAAATTTCTACCAAATATATATGACGTTACAAATTTCAATGATCCGTCAAACTTCGACCCAATTTTCGAAAAATTATAAGATTTAAATTTTTTAAAATAAAAATTGTACTTTATGGAGAATTTTGAAAGTTAAAATGCATTGAAATTTTGAAAAATTGAATTCAAAAATATCGAAAATTCTGAATTTTAAACAAATTCGGACGTCGAAAATTTCAAAAATTGGTCAAATTCTGGCAAAAAATTGATTCAGAGAAAATTTTACAAAATTTAAATTTTTTAAAATAATCAAGAATTTTATCTCATAGAAAAATTTGAAAGTTGAAATGCATTGAAATTTTTAAAAAATCGAATTCAAAAATATCGAAAATTCTGGATTTTAAACAAATTTGGACGTCAAAAATTTCAAAAATTGGTCAAATTTTGACAAAAATTGATTTACAGAAAATTTTACAAAATTTAAATTTTTTAAAATATTTAAAAATTTTATTTTATAGAAAAATTTGAAAGTTGAAATGCATTGAAATTTTGAGAAAATTGAATTCAAAAATATCGAAAATTCTGGATTTTAAATAAATTTGGACGTCAAAAATTTCAAAAATTGGTCAAATCTTGACAAAAAATTGATTTACAGAAAATTTTACATAATTTAAATTTTTTCAGATAATTAAAAGTTGTATTTCATAGAAAATTTTAAAAGTTAAAATGCATTGAAATTTAAAAAAATTGAATTCAAAAATATCGAAAATTCTGAAATTTGAACGAATTCGGACGTCGAAAATTTCGAAAATAGGTAAAATTTTGACAAATAATTGATTGACAGAAAATTTTACAAATTTAAATTTTTTGAAATAATTAAAAATTTTATTTTATAGAAAATTTTGAAAGTTAAAATGCATTGAAATTTAAAAAAATTGAATTCAAAAATATCGAAAATTCTGAAATTTGAACGAATTCGGACGTCGAAAATTTCGAAAATAGGTAAAATTTTGACAAATAATTGATTGACAGAAAATTTTACAAATTTAAATTTTTTGAAATAATTAAAAATTTTATTTTATAGAAAATTTTGAAAGATAGAATGCATTGAAATTTTAAAAAAATTGAATTCAAAAATATCGAAAATTCTGAAATTTGAGCGAATACGAACGTCGAAAATTTCAAAAATTGGTCAAATTTTGACAAAAAATTGATTGAAAGAAAATTTTACAAAATTTAAATTTTTTAAAATAATTAAAAATTGTATTTTATATAAAATGTGTAATTTGGAAATTTAAACATAATTGAAATTTTAGAAAATTGAATTCAGAAATTTCAAAAACTCGTCAGATTTCACAACAAAAAAAAATCAATTTTTGAAAAAATTAAATATTTTAAAATTGTATTTCATGTCTTTCGAAAATTCTAGAATTTTAAAATTTCGAATTTGAAGAATTTTAAATCTTGGAGTCGTAAAATTCAGAATTTAAAATTTAAAATTTTAAAATTTTAAAAATTTCAAATTTTAGAAATTTAAAATTTGAAAAATTTTTAATTTCAAAATTCAAAAAATTTCAAACTTACAAAGGCGGTTCTTCTTCCGAAAAACGGAGCCGATCGGGGGTCAATTTTCCGAAATTCAAAACGTTCGAATTTAACATCAAAACTTCGGCTATTAAACTACCGCCGCCTGTCAAGCCGCCCGAAAGTAGGCCCTTCTTAATGGCTAAAAATTTGAAAATTTTAAAATTTTAAAATTTGAATTTTAAAAAATTTAATTTCAAAAGTTTAAAAATTCTAAAAATATTTTTTTTGACAGAAAAAAATGAAAAATTGAAAAATTTTGAAAAAATTGAAATTTGAATTCTTTTTAAACATAAAAACTAGAATATTTAAAAAATTTGACTTCTTGAAGCAAAAAAGGATTTACCAATTTGAAAAATTAAATTTTTTTCCAAAAAAAAGTCAAAAATTTAAATAATTCAACATTTAAAAATTTGAACTTTAAAAAAAATTTGAAAATTTCCAATTTAATTTTTTTTAATTTGGGAATTTAAAAATTTAAAAATTTGAATTTCAAAAAATTTAATTTTACAAATTTAAAAATTTTAAAAATATTTTTTTGACAAGAAAAAATGAAAAATTTGAAAAATTAAATTTTTTTCCAAAAAAAGACAAAAACTTAAATAATTCAACATTTAAAAATTTGAACTTCGAAAAAAATTTAAAAATTTCAAATTTAATTTTTTTTTCATTTGAAAATTTAAAAATTTTAAAACTTGAATTTAAAAAAATTTAATTCTAAAAAAATTTAATTCAAAATTCAACTGTTTTAAACGAGAAAATTTTAAAAAATTTAAGAATTTGAAATTTCGCTATTCTAAACAAGAAAATGAGAAAAATTAAAAAAATATGAAAATTTCAAAAATTTGAAAAAATTTTAAATTCGAAATTCTAAGGAAAAAAATTACCCGAGAGCGAAGATTCGTCAAAATTTAAAGCCAAACGCGTTAAATTATGAATCGAACCGGTATCTAAGAATGCTGATTAAATAAAAAAATTAAAAATTTTAAAAATTAAAAAAAAATTAATTTTAAATATTTAGTACTACAAATTTTTAAAAAGAATATTTTTCTTCTGTTTAACATTCATTTTTATGTTTTCTTGATTTTTAATGTTTTTTCTTCTCTTTCTTGCTTTTTTCTTCTTTTGTTTGTTTTTGTTTGTTTTTTTCTACTTATGATTCTTTTTTGTTTCTTGCTTTTTTCTTTCTTTGCTTCTATTTTTATTAGTTTTTCTTCGTCGTTTCTCTTGATTGTTTTTTCTTTTTTTGTTTGTTTTCTTTTTTTCTTTTTTTTGTTTTTTTGTTTTTTTTCTGCTTATGATTTTTTTTGTTTTTTGCTTTTTTCTTCCTTTTTTGTTTGTTTGCTTTTTTCTTTTATTTGTTTTTTCGTTTTTTCTGCTTATGATTCTTTTTTGTTTTTTGCTTTTTTCTTCCTTTTGTGTTCGTTTGCTTTTTTCTTTTTTTATTTTTTTCTGCTTATGATTTTTTTTTGTTTTTCGCTTTTTTCTTCCTTTTTTGTTTGTTTGCTTTTTTCTTTTTTTTGTTTTTTCGTTTTTTTCTGCTTATGATTCTTTTTTGTTTGTTTGCTTTTGCTTCTATTTTTATTTGTTTTTCTTCGTCGTTTCTTTTGATTCTTCTTTCTTTTTTTTGTTTGTTTTCTTTTTTCTTTTATCTTTTTTTGTTTTTTCGTTTTTTTCTGCTTATGATTTTTTTTTTGTTTTTTGCTTTTTTCTTCCTTTTTTGTTCGTTTGCTTTTTTCTTTTTTTTTTGTTTTTTCGTTTTTTTTCTGCTTATGATTCTTTTTTGTTTCTTGCTTTTTTCTTCCTTTGCTTCTATTTTTATTTGTTTTTCTTCGTCGTTTCTCTTGATTGTTTTTTCTTTTTTTGTTTGTTTTCTTTTTTCTTTTTTTTGTTTTTTTGTTTTTTTTTTTCTGCTTATGATTTTTTTTTTGTTTTTTGCTTTTTTCTTCCTTTTTTGTTTGTTTGCTTTTTTCTTTTATTTGTTTTTTCGTTTTTTCTGCTTATGATTCTTTTTTGTTTTTTGCTTTTTTCTTCCTTTTTTGTTTGTTTGCTTTTTTCTTTTATTTGTTTTTTCGTTTTTTCTGCTTATGATTCTTTTTTGTTTTTTGCTTTTTTCTTCCTTTTTTGTTTGTTTGCTTTTTTCTTTTATTTGTTTTTTCGTTTTTTCTGCTTATGATTCTTTTTTGTTTTTTGCTTTTTTCTTCCTTTTTTGTTTGTTTGCTTTTTTCTTTTTTTTTGTTTTTTTGTTTTTTTTCTGCTTATGATTTTTTTTTTGTTTTTTGCTTTTTTCTTCCTTTTTTGTTTGTTTGCTTTTTTCTTTTATTTGTTTTTTCGTTTTTTCTGCTTATGATTCTTTTTTGTTTTTTGCTTTTTTCTTCTTTTTTTGTTTGTTTGCTTTTTTCTTTTATTTGTTTTTTCGTTTTTTCTGCTTATGATTCTTTTTTGTTTTTTGCTTTTTTCTTCCTTTTTTGTTTGTTTGCTTTTTTCTTTTTTTTTGTTTTTTTGTTTTTTTTCTGCTTATGATTTTTTTTTTGTTTTTTGCTTTTTTCTTCCTTTTTTGTTTGTTTGCTTTTTTCTTTTATTTGTTTTTTCGTTTTTTCTGCTTATGATTTTTTTTGTTTTTTGCTTTTTTCTTCCTTTTTTGTTTGTTTGCTTTTTTCTTTTATTTGTTTTTTCGTTTTTTCTGCTTATGATTTTTTTTTTTTTTTGCTTTTTTCTTCCTTTTTTGTTTGTTTGCTTTTTTCTTTTATTTGTTTTTTCGTTTTTTCTGCTTATGATTCTTTTTTGTTTTTTGCTTTTTTCTTCTTTTTTTGTTTGTTTGCTTTTTTCTTTTATTTGTTTTTTCGTTTTTTCTGCTTATGATTCTTTTTTGTTTTTTGCTTTTTTCTTCCTTTTTTGTTCGTTTGCTTTTTTCTTTTTTTTTGTTTTTTTGTTTTTTTTCTGCTTATGATTTTTTTTTTGTTTTTTGCTTTTTTCTTCCTTTTTTGTTCGTTTGCTTTTTTCTTTTTTTGTTTTTTTCTGCTTATGATTTTTTTTGTTTTTTGCTTTTTTCTTCCTTTTTTGTTTGTTTGCTTTTTTCTTTTATTTGTTTTTTCGTTTTTTCTGCTTATGATTTTTTTTGTTTTTTGCTTTTTTCTTCCTTTTTTGTTTGTTTGCTTTTTTCTTTTATTTGTTTTTTTCGTTTTTTCTGCTTATGATTCTTTTTTGTTTTTTGCTTTTTTCTTCCTTTTTTGTTCGTTTGCTTTTTTCTTTTTTTGTTTTTTTCTGCTTATGATTTTTTTTGTTTTTTGCTTTTTTCTTCCTTTTTTGTTTGTTTGCTTTTTTCTTTTATTTGTTTTTTCGTTTTTTCTGCTTATGATTTTTTTTTTGTTTTTTGCTTTTTTCTTCCTTTTTTGTTTGTTGGCTTTTTTCTTTTTTTTGTTTTTTCGTTTTTTCTGCTTATGATTCTTTTTTGTTTTTTGCTTTTTTTTCCTTTTTTGTTTGTTTGCTTTTTTCTTTTTTTTTTGTTTTTTCGTTTTTTCTGTTTATGATTCTTTTTTGTTTCTTGCTTTTTTCCTTTGCTTCTATTTTTATTTGTTTTTCTTCGTCGTTTCTCTTGATTGTTTTTTCTTTTTTTGTTTTTTTCTGCTTATGATTTTTTTTTGTTTTTTGCTTTTTTCTTCCTTTTTTGTTTGTTTTCTTTTTTCTTTTTTTGTTTTTTTTTTCTGCTTATGATTTTTTTTTGTTTTTTGCTTTTTTCTTCCTTTTTTGTTTGTTTGCTTTTTTCTTTTATTTGTTTTTTCGTTTTTTCTGCTTATGATTCTTTTTTGTTTTTTGCTTTTTTCTTCCTTTTTTGTTTGTTTGCTTTTTTCTTTTATTTGTTTTTTCGTTTTTTCTGCTTATGATTCTTTTTTGTTTTTTGTTTTTTGCTTTTTTCTTCCTTTTTTGTTCGTTTGCTTTTTTCTTTTTTTGTTTTTTTCTGCTTATGATTTTTTTTGTTTTTTGCTTTTTTCTTCCTTTTTTGTTTGTTTGCTTTTTTCTTTTATTTGTTTTTTCGTTTTTTCTGCTTATGATTCTTTTTTGTTTTTTGCTTTTTTCTTCCTTTTTTGTTTGTTTGCTTTTTTCTTTTATTTGTTTTTTCGTTTTTTCTGCTTATGATTCTTTTTTGTTTTTTGCTTTTTTCTTCCTTTTTTGTTCGTTTGCTTTTTTCTTTTTTTGTTTTTTTCTGCTTATGATTTTTTTTGTTTTTTGCTTTTTTCTTCCTTTTTTGTTTGTTTGCTTTTTTCTTTTATTTGGTTTTTCGTTTTTTCTGCTTATGATTTTTTTTTTGTTTTTTGCTTTTTTCTTCCTTTTTTGTTTGTTTGCTTTTTTCTTTTATTTGTTTTTTCGTTTTTTCTGCTTATGATTTTTTTTTGTTTTTTGCTTTTTTCTTCCTTTTTTGTTTGTTTGCTTTTTTCTTTTTTTTGTTTTTTCGTTTTTTCTGCTTATGATTTTTTTTGTTTTTTGCTTTTTTCTTCTTTTTTTGTTTGTTTGCTTTTTTCTTTTATTTGTTTTTTCGTTTTTTCTGCTTATGATTCTTTTTTGTTTTTTGCTTTTTTCTTCCTTTTTTGTTTGTTTGCTTTTTTCTTTTTTTTGTTTTTTTGTTTTTTTCTGCTTATGATTCTTTTTTGTTTTTTGCTTTTTTCTTCCTTTTTTGTATGTTTGCTTTTTTCTTTTATTTGTTTTTTCGTTTTTTCTGCTTATGATTTTTTTTTTGTTTTTTGCTTTTTTCTTCCTTTTTTGTTTGTTGGCTTTTTTCTTTTTTTTGTTTTTTCGTTTTTTCTGCTTATGATTCTTTTTTGTTTTTTGCTTTTTTTTCCTTTTTTGTTTGTTTGCTTTTTTCTTTTTTTTTTGTTTTTTCGTTTTTTCTGTTTATGATTCTTTTTTGTTTCTTGCTTTTTTCCTTTGCTTCTATTTTTATTTGTTTTTCTTCGTCGTTTCTCTTGATTGTTTTTTCTTTTTTTGTTTTTTTCTGCTTATGATTTTTTTTTGTTTTTTGCTTTTTTCTTCCTTTTTTGTTTGTTTTCTTTTTTCTTTTTTTGTTTTTTTTTTCTGCTTATGATTTTTTTTTGTTTTTTGCTTTTTTCTTCCTTTTTTGTTTGTTTGCTTTTTTCTTTTATTTGTTTTTTCGTTTTTTCTGCTTATGATTCTTTTTTGTTTTTTGCTTTTTTCTTCCTTTTTTGTTTGTTTGCTTTTTTCTTTTATTTGTTTTTTCGTTTTTTCTGCTTATGATTCTTTTTTGTTTTTTGTTTTTTGCTTTTTTCTTCCTTTTTTGTTCGTTTGCTTTTTTCTTTTTTTGTTTTTTTCTGCTTATGATTTTTTTTGTTTTTTGCTTTTTTCTTCCTTTTTTGTTTGTTTGCTTTTTTCTTTTATTTGTTTTTTCGTTTTTTCTGCTTATGATTCTTTTTTGTTTTTTGCTTTTTTCTTCCTTTTTTGTTTGTTTGCTTTTTTCTTTTATTTGTTTTTTCGTTTTTTCTGCTTATGATTCTTTTTTGTTTTTTGTTTTTTGCTTTTTTCTTCCTTTTTTGTTCGTTTGCTTTTTTCTTTTTTTGTTTTTTTCTGCTTATGATTTTTTTTGTTTTTTGCTTTTTTCTTCCTTTTTTGTTCGTTTGCTTTTTTCTTTTTTTGTTTTTTTCTGCTTATGATTTTTTTTGTTTTTTGCTTTTTTCTTCCTTTTTTGTTTGTTTGCTTTTTTCTTTTATTTGGTTTTTCGTTTTTTCTGCTTATGATTTTTTTTTTGTTTTTTGCTTTTTTCTTCCTTTTTTGTTTGTTTGCTTTTTTCTTTTATTTGTTTTTTCGTTTTTTCTGCTTATGATTCTTTTTTGTTTTTTGCTTTTTTCTTCCTTTTTTGTTCGTTTGCTTTTTTCTTTTTTTGTTTTTTTCTGCTTATGATTTTTTTTGTTTTTTGCTTTTTTCTTCCTTTTTTGTTTGTTTGCTTTTTTCTTTTATTTGGTTTTTCGTTTTTTCTGCTTATGATTTTTTTTTTGTTTTTTGCTTTTTTCTTCCTTTTTTGTTTGTTTGCTTTTTTCTTTTATTTGTTTTTTCGTTTTTTCTGCTTATGATTCTTTTTTGTTTTTTGCTTTTTTCTTCCTTTTTTGTTCGTTTGCTTTTTTCTTTTTTTGTTTTTTTCTGCTTATGATTTTTTTTGTTTTTTGCTTTTTTCTTCCTTTTTTGTTTGTTTGCTTTTTTCTTTTATTTGTTTTTTCGTTTTTTCTGCTTATGATTTTTTTTGTTTTTTGCTTTTTTCTTCCTTTTTTGTTTGTTTGCTTTTTTCTTTTATTTGGTTTTTCGTTTTTTCTGCTTATGATTTTTTTTTTGTTTTTTGCTTTTTTCTTCCTTTTTTGTTTGTTTGCTTTTTTCTTTTTTTTGTTTTTTCGTTTTTTCTGCTTATGATTTTTTTTTGTTTTTTGCTTTTTTCTTCCTTTTTTGTTTGTTTGCTTTTTTCTTTTATTTGTTTTTTCGTTTTTTCTGCTTATGATTTTTTTTTGTTTTTTGCTTTTTTCTTCCTTTTTTGTTTGTTTGCTTTTTTCTTTTATTTGTTTTTTCGTTTTTTCTGCTTATGATTCTTTTTTGTTTTTTGCTTTTTTCTTCCTTTTTTGTTTGTTTGCTTTTTTCTTTTATTTGTTTTTTCGTTTTTTCTGCTTATGATTCTTTTTTGTTTTTTGCTTTTTTCTTCCTTTTTTGTTCGTTTGCTTTTTTCTTTTTTTGTTTTTTTCTGCTTATGATTTTTTTTGTTTTTTGCTTTTTTCTTCCTTTTTTGTTTGTTTGCTTTTTTCTTTTATTTGTTTTTTCGTTTTTTCTGCTTATGATTTTTTTTGTTTTTTGCTTTTTTCTTCCTTTTTTGTTTGTTTGCTTTTTTCTTTTATTTGGTTTTTCGTTTTTTCTGCTTATGATTTTTTTTTTGTTTTTTGCTTTTTTCTTCCTTTTTTGTTTGTTTGCTTTTTTCTTTTTTTTGTTTTTTCGTTTTTTCTGCTTATGATTTTTTTTTGTTTTTTGCTTTTTTCTTCCTTTTTTGTTTGTTTGCTTTTTTCTTTTATTTGTTTTTTCGTTTTTTCTGCTTATGATTTTTTTTTTGTTTTTTGCTTTTTTCTTCCTTTTTTGTTTGTTTGCTTTTTTCTTTTATTTGTTTTTTCGTTTTTTCTGCTTATGATTTTTTTTGTTTTTTGCTTTTTTCTTCCTTTTTTGTTTGTTTGCTTTTTTCTTTTATTTGTTTTTTCGTTTTTTCTGCTTATGATTCTTTTTTGTTTTTTGTTTTTTGCTTTTTTCTTCCTTTTTTGTTCGTTTGCTTTTTTCTTTTTTTGTTTTTTTCTGCTTATGATTTTTTTTGTTTTTTGCTTTTTTCTTCCTTTTTTGTTTGTTTGCTTTTTTCTTTTATTTGTTTTTTCGTTTTTTCTGCTTATGATTCTTTTTTGTTTTTTGCTTTTTTCTTCCTTTTTTGTTTGTTTGCTTTTTTCTTTTATTTGTTTTTTCGTTTTTTCTGCTTATGATTCTTTTTTGTTTTTTGCTTTTTTCTTCCTTTTTTGTTTGTTTGCTTTTTTCTTTTATTTGTTTTTTCGTTTTTTCTGCTTATGATTCTTTTTTGTTTTTTGCTTTTTTCTTCCTTTTTTGTTCGTTTGCTTTTTTCTTTTTTTGTTTTTTTCTGCTTATGATTTTTTTTGTTTTTTGCTTTTTTCTTCCTTTTTTGTTTGTTTGCTTTTTTCTTTTATTTGTTTTTTCGTTTTTTCTGCTTATGATTTTTTTTGTTTTTTGCTTTTTTCTTCCTTTTTTGTTCGTTTGCTTTTTTCTTTTTTTGTTTTTTTCTGCTTATGATTTTTTTTGTTTTTTGCTTTTTTCTTCCTTTTTTGTTTGTTTGCTTTTTTCTTTTATTTGTTTTTTCGTTTTTTCTGCTTATGATTTTTTTTGTTTTTTGCTTTTTTCTTCCTTTTTTGTTTGTTTGCTTTTTTCTTTTATTTGGTTTTTCGTTTTTTCTGCTTATGATTTTTTTTTTGTTTTTTGCTTTTTTCTTCCTTTTTTGTTTGTTTGCTTTTTTCTTTTATTTGTTTTTTCGTTTTTTCTGCTTATGATTCTTTTTTGTTTTTTGCTTTTTTCTTCCTTTTTTGTTCGTTTGCTTTTTTCTTTTTTTGTTTTTTTCTGCTTATGATTTTTTTTGTTTTTTGCTTTTTTCTTCCTTTTTTGTTTGTTTGCTTTTTTCTTTTATTTGTTTTTTCGTTTTTTCTGCTTATGATTTTTTTTGTTTTTTGCTTTTTTCTTCCTTTTTTGTTTGTTTGCTTTTTTCTTTTATTTGGTTTTTCGTTTTTTCTGCTTATGATTTTTTTTTTGTTTTTTGCTTTTTTCTTCCTTTTTTGTTTGTTTGCTTTTTTCTTTTTTTTGTTTTTTCGTTTTTTCTGCTTATGATTTTTTTTTGTTTTTTGCTTTTTTCTTCCTTTTTTGTTTGTTTGCTTTTTTCTTTTATTTGTTTTTTCGTTTTTTCTGCTTATGATTTTTTTTTGTTTTTTGCTTTTTTCTTCCTTTTTTGTTTGTTTGCTTTTTTCTTTTATTTGTTTTTTCGTTTTTTCTGCTTATGATTCTTTTTTGTTTTTTGCTTTTTTCTTCCTTTTTTGTTTGTTTGCTTTTTTCTTTTATTTGTTTTTTCGTTTTTTCTGCTTATGATTCTTTTTTGTTTTTTGCTTTTTTCTTCCTTTTTTGTTCGTTTGCTTTTTTCTTTTTTTGTTTTTTTCTGCTTATGATTTTTTTTGTTTTTTGCTTTTTTCTTCCTTTTTTGTTTGTTTGCTTTTTTCTTTTATTTGTTTTTTCGTTTTTTCTGCTTATGATTCTTTTTTGTTTTTTGCTTTTTTCTTCTTTTTTTGTTTGTTTGCTTTTTTCTTTTATTTGTTTTTTCGTTTTTTCTGCTTATGATTCTTTTTTGTTTTTTGCTTTTTTCTTCCTTTTTTGTTTGTTTGCTTTTTTCTTTTATTTGTTTTTTCGTTTTTTCTGCTTATGATTCTTTTTTGTTTTTTGCTTTTTTCTTCCTTTTTTGTTCGTTTGCTTTTTTCTTTTTTTGTTTTTTTCTGCTTATGATTTTTTTTGTTTTTTGCTTTTTTCTTCCTTTTTTGTTTGTTTGCTTTTTTCTTTTATTTGTTTTTTCGTTTTTTCTGCTTATGATTCTTTTTTGTTTTTTGCTTTTTTCTTCTTTTTTTGTTTGTTTGCTTTTTTCTTTTATTTGTTTTTTCGTTTTTTCTGCTTATGATTTTTTTTTGTTTTTTGCTTTTTTCTTCCTTTTTTGTTTGTTTGCTTTTTTCTTTTATTTGTTTTTTCGTTTTTTCTGCTTATGATTCTTTTTTGTTTTTTGCTTTTTTCTTCTTTTTTTGTTTGTTTGCTTTTTTCTTTTATTTGTTTTTTCGTTTTTTCTGCTTATGATTCTTTTTTGTTTTTTGCTTTTTTCTTCCTTTTTTGTTTGTTTGCTTTTTTCTTTTTTTGTTTTTTTGTTTTTTTTCTGCTTATGATTTTTTTTTTGTTTTTTGCTTTTTTCTTCCTTTTTTGTTTGTTTGCTTTTTTCTTTTATTTGTTTTTTCGTTTTTTCTGCTTATGATTCTTTTTTGTTTTTTGCTTTTTTCTTCCTTTTTTGTTTGTTTGCTTTTTTCTTTTATTTGTTTTTTCGTTTTTTCTGCTTATGATTCTTTTTTGTTTTTTGCTTTTTTCTTCCTTTTTTGTTCGTTTGCTTTTTTCTTTTTTTGTTTTTTTCTGCTTATGATTTTTTTTTGTTTTTTGCTTTTTTCTTCCTTTTTTGTTTGTTTGCTTTTTTCTTTTATTTGTTTTTTCGTTTTTTCTGCTTATGATTTTTTTTGTTTTTTGCTTTTTTCTTCCTTTTTTGTTTGTTTGCTTTTTTCTTTTATTTGTTTTTTCGTTTTTTCTGCTTATGATTCTTTTTTGTTTTTTGCTTTTTTCTTCCTTTTTTGTTCGTTTGCTTTTTTCTTTTTTTGTTTTTTTCTGCTTATGATTTTTTTTGTTTTTTGCTTTTTTCTTCCTTTTTTGTTTGTTTGCTTTTTTCTTTTTTTTGTTTTTTCGTTTTTTCTGCTTATGATTCTTTTTTGTTTCTTGCTTTTTTCTTCCTTTTTTGTTTGTTTGATTTTTTCTTTTTTTTGTTTTTTCGTTTTTTTCTGCTTATGATTCTTTTTTGTTTTTTGCTTTTTTCTTCCTTTTTTGTTTGTTTGCTTTTTTCTTTTTTTTGTTTTTTCGTTTTTTCTGCTTATGATTCTTTTTTGTTTCTTGCTTTTTTTCCTTTGCTTCTATTTTTATTTGTTTTTCTTCGTCGTTTCTCTTGATTGTTTTTTCTTTTTTTGTTTATTTTCTTTTTTCTTTTTTTTGTTTTTTTGTTTTTTTTCTGCTTATGATTTTTTTTTGTTTTTTGCTTTTTTCTTCCTTTTTTGTTTGTTTGCTTTTTTCTTTTATTTGTTTTTTCGTTTTTTCTGCTTATGATTCTTTTTTGTTTGTTTGCTTTTTTCTTTTTTTGTTTTTTTCTGCTTATGATTTTTTTTGCTTTTTTTTTTGCTTCTATTTTTATTTGTTTTTCTTCGTCGTTTCTTTTGATTCTTCTTTCTTCCTTTTTTGTTTGTTTGCTTTTTTCTTTTTTTTGTTTTTTCGTTTTTTTCTGCTTATGATTCTTTTTTGTTTGTTTGCTTTTTTCTTTTTTTGTTTTTTTCTGCTTATGATTTTTTTTGCTTTTTTTTGCTTCTATTTTTATTTGTTTTTCTTCGTCGTTTCTTTTGATTCTTCTTTCTTCCTTTTTTGTTTTTTGCTTTTTTCTTCCTTTTTTGTTTGTTTGCTTTTTTCTTTTTTTTGTTTTTTCGTTTTTTCTGCTTATGATTCTTTTTTGTTTCTTGCTTTTTTTCCTTTGCGTCTATTTTTATTTGTTTTTCTTCGTCGCTTCTCTTGATTGTTTTTTCTTTTTTTGTTTGTTTGCTTTTTTCTTTTTTTGTTTTTTTTTCTGCTTATGATTTTTTTTGTTTTTTGCTTGTTTCTTTCTTTTTTGTTTGTTTGCTTTTTTCTTTTATTTGTTTTTTCGTTTTTTTTCTGCTTATGATTCTTTTTTGTTTCTTGCTTTTTTTTCCTTTGCTTCTATTTTTATTTGTTTTTCTTCGTCGATTCTTTTGATTGTTTTTTCTTTTTTTGTTTGTTTTCTTTTTTCTTTTTTTTGTTTTTTTTGTTTTTTTCTGCTTATGATTTTTTTTGTTTGTTTGCTTTTTTTCTTTCTTTTTTGTTTGTTTGCTTTTTTCTATTTTTGTTTTTTTCTGCTTATGATTTTTTTTGCTTTTTTTTCTTTTGCTTCTATTTTTATTTGTTTTTCTTCGTCGTTTCTTTTGATTCTTCTTTCTTTTTTTTGTTTGTTTGTTTTTTTTTCTTTTTTTGTTTTTTTCTGCTTATGATTTTTTTTTGCTTTTTTTCTTTTGCTTCAATTTTTATTTGTTTTTCTTCGTCGTTTCTTTGGAGTGTTTTTCCTTTTTTTGTTTGTTTTCTTTTTTCTCTTTTTGTTCATTCTTTACTTTTTAAAGTCTTTTTTGTTTTTTTTTCCTTTTTTATTTTGTTTTTTTGTTCAATCGAAACTACAGTATACCGTCGCTGCCGCTGGCGTTTCGTTCCGAAAACGTCGACGTTGTGGCCGTCGTGTGGATCGGATCGTCGGGCACAGAATCGGCCGTCGAATAATCTCGAGCGTCCGAAATTGACGCGCCCTAATTTTAAATTCAAAAATCTTCAAAAAAATCAAAAATTCAAAAATTTTCAAAAATTTAAAAAATCTTTAATTTTCGAAAAAAAACAAAAAAAAATTTTTTTTTCTTCAATTTTCGAAAAAAAAACAAAAAAAAAACTTTTTTCCAAATTTTTTCACAAAAAATTTCTACACTAAAAAAAGTAGAAATGTAAAGCTAGAAGACAAAAAAATATGAAAAAAGAAAGAAACACGAAACTAAAAAAACAAAGTATATGAGAAAAAACAATTAAAAAATAGGCAATAGAAAATTAAAAACAGAGCAAAAACAAACAAAATGTAGGAAAAATAGAGACAAACGAAAAGTAGAAAAAAGCAAACACAAAGTAAAACAAGAAAATCGAACATAAACTACAAAAAAAATGGAAAAAACAAGCAAAAAGATGCAAAAAAATAAAAAATAGAAAACCGACAAGAAAGAGAAAAAACAAAAAAAAAGAAAAAACACAAAAAATTGGGGGAAAAAAGGGAAGCAAAAAAACAAAAAAAGAACAAACAAAAACTGGAGAAAAACAATTAAAAAGTCCAAAAAACAAACAAATAGACAAAAAACAAAAAGTAGACAAAAACAGGCAAAAAAGAGAAAAAAGAAAAACACAAAAAATTAGAAAAAATAAACAAAAAAGAGAAGCAAAAATAGAAAAAAGGAATAACAAAGAAAAAGTGGGAAAAGAAAAACAAACGAAAAATAAGAAAAAGCGAGCAGAAAGTAGGAAAAAATTAAACAAAAAAAGGTAGAAAAGAGGAAAAGAAGCGGAAAAAAAGAAGAAAAAACCAAACAAAAAATTATAAAGAAATTTAGCTAAAAGAAAACTAGAAAAAAAAACAAAAAAATAGAGAAATAACAAGAACAAACAAAAACTAGAAAAAAGAGACAGAAAATAAAACAAAAAGTATATATAAAAAAATAAAGACAAAAGAAAATTAGAAAAAAGTAGGAAAAAAACAAAAATAAAAAAACAATAGAAAAACGAACAAGTAGAAAAACAAAGAAAAAAATTAAAACCAAAGAAAAAATTTAAAAAAAATAAAGATAAAAAACCAGAAAAAAACAACAATAACAACAAAAAAGTAAACGAAAATTTCAATTTACGATCGACGAATTGGACGACGACGGCGGCGGCAAATCGGGACGTCGACGGCGGCTGGACGTCGTCGACGTCGCCGTCAACGGCGAAGCGCTGGCGCTCAATTTAAATTTTGCGGGCGGCGATAATTTGGCCAGAAAATTGCGGCGATTGGTGTTCGACGACGACGATCTGATGAAAAAAAATTGAAAAAATTTAAATTTTATCAGAATTAATTTAAAATTTTTAAAATTAAATTTGAATTTTTAAAATTGAATTTAAATTTTTAAAATTAAATTTAAATTTTTAAAGTTAAATTAAAATTTTTAAATTAAATTAAAATTTTTAAAATTAAATTAAAATTTTTAAAATTAAATTAAAATTTTCAAAATTTAATTTACATTAAATTTTTGATTTTTATTAAATTTTTCCACATTTTTTTCGATTTTTTGTTTGTTTTTCTTTTTCTACTTTTCGTTTTTTCTATTTTTTAGAAATTAAATTAAACTACTAAAATTTAAATTAAATTTGAATTTAGAAAATAGAATTTTTAAACGGAAATTTTTTAAATTAAAAAATTCTAAGTTACCTAATTTTAAAGTGTAGAAAAATTGGGCGAAATTCAATGAATTTACATATTTTCATGCAAAGAAAAAAACAAACAGAAAGTACAAAAAACGAACAAAACAAAAAAAGGAAAAGGGAAAAACGCAAAAAGTAGGAAAAAAACAAAAATCACAAAAACATACAAAAAGTATAAGAAAAAGAAAACAAACAAAAAGTAAAAGAACAGAAACAAACAAAAAATAGAAAAGAGAAACAAACAAAAAGCAAAAAAAAGAAACAAACATAGAGCAGAAAAAACGGAAAAAGGTAGAAAAAAGAAACAAACAAAAAAGAGAAAAAAGAAACAAGCAGAAAGTAAAAAAAACAGAAAATTGACAAAAAAGAGAAAACACTCAAAAAGTAGGAAAAACAAACAAAAAATCGAAAAAAAGAAAAACAAACAGAAAGTAGAAAAAAGGAAGATCACACAAAAATTAAAAATAAGCAATAACAAACAAAAATTTAAGGACACAAAACGAAACAAAGAAAACAATAAATGAAAGAAAAACAAACAAAAAGTAGAAATAAGAAACAACCAAAATGTATAAAAGAGAAAAACAAACAATAAGCAGAAAAAAGAAGAAACAAACAAAAAGTAGAAAAAACATGAAAAAAGCAAAAAGCAGAAAAAAAGGAAAAACAAAGATAAAGTAGGAAAAGACAAAAACGAAAATAAAAAAGAAAAACAAACAAAAATTTGAAATAGAAATAGCAAACGAAAAGTATAAAAAAAGGAAAACAGGCAAAAAATAACAAAAAAAAGAAAAGCAAACACAATGTAGAAAAAAAATGAGAGCAAAAAGTGGAAAAAACAAGCAGAAAAAAAGAAAAAATAGGAAAAAAAGATAAGCATACAAAAAGTAGAAAAAAGAAAAACAAACAAATAGTAGAAACAAAGAAAAGCAAGCACAAAAAGAGAAAAAATAACAAACAAAAAATAGGAAAAAATGCAAAAAAAGTAAAATTTTAAAATTCTTATTTGATGCAAAAAAAAATTGAAATAAAATAAAAAAAATAGCTAAATTAATGAATTAAAATCAATCAAATGAATGATTAAATAAAATAAAATTAATTAGAAAAAAAAGTAAAATTAAATTTGAAATTAAAATTAAAAATATGTGCATTTTATGCGGAAAATTTGCATATTTTGATGCTGCAAATAGCGAAAAATTGTACAAAATTGAATTCTTGAACAAAAATGCAACTTTAATTAATTAAATTAATTAATTAATTAATTAAATTAAAATTCCACTTTTTCTACTTTACATCGTTTGCTCATTTTGTTCGTCAATAGCTTTCGAAGCTTGATCGATAATTTGTTTGACGGCTTTTTTTAAACTATCAGCCCTGGACATTAAATGTTCGCGTTGAACGAATTCCTAGAATAAAAAAAAAATTATTGAAATTTCGACCAAAAATTAATAAAGAAGTAAAAATTTGAAAAATTTAAATTTCGACCAAAAATTGAAAAAAATTAAAAATTTCCATCAAAAATTTAAAAAAAAACTAGAATCAAAAAAAAAATTAAATTTCGACCAAAAATTAAAAATAAATTAAATTTCCATCAAAAAATAAAAAAAAACTAGAATAAAAAAAAAAAAATTAAATTTCGACCAAAAATTAAAAAAAATTAAAATTAAAAAAAAAACAAGAATCAAAAAAAAAAATTAAATTTCGACCAAAAATAGAAAAAATTAAATTTGCTACTAGAAATAAAAAAAGAAGAAAAAAAAACTTCGACCAAAAAATAAAAAAAGTCAAAAATTCCACAACAAAAAATTGAAATTTCGACCTAAAATTAAATTTCTACCAAAAATGTGAACAAATAAAAAAAAGTAGACAGAAATTAGAAATAAATTAGAATTTTGATCAAATAAGAGAAAAATTACAATTTCCACCCAGAAATAAAAAAAATTAAGAAAATATAAAATTTCTACCAAAAGTTGAAAAAAATAAAATTTCTACGAAAAATAAAAAAAATTAAATTCCGACCAAAAATAAGCGAATATTTCGACCAAAAATATTAAATTAAGGAAAAATCAAAATTTGAATCAAAAATTCGAAAAAATAAGAATTTTAATCAAAAATTTCAAATGATTGGAATTTCGATCAAAATATAAAAAAAATAAATTTTCGCCGAAACATTAAGAAAAATATCAGGCAAAATTAAAAGAAAGAGAATTGGATTTTTTCAGCAAAAAAATGAAAAAAATTGAAATTTCTACTGAAAATAGAAAAATTTTAAAATTTTGACCAAAAATTAAAAAATAATTAAAATTTCCAGAAAACATTGAAAAAATTAGAAATTCCACTAAAAACTAGGAAAAAAATTAAATTTCGACAAAAATTCATGCAAAAATTAACATTTCTGCCAAAAATTTAAAAAAAATTAAATCTTCTACTAAAAATTAAAAAAAGAGAATTAAAATTTCAGCCAAAAATTGAAAAGAAATTCAAATTTTGAGCAAAAATTAAAATATCGACCACAGATAGAGAAAATTTTAATCAAAAATTAAACAAAAAAAATTTTTACCGAAAATTTAAAAAAATTAAATTCCGACCAAAAATAAGCGAATATTTCGACCAAAAATATTAAATTAAGGAAAAATCAAAATTTGAATCAAAAATTCGAAAAAATAAGAATTTTAATCAAAAATTTCAAATGATTGGAATTTCGATCAAAATATAAAAAAATAAATTTTCGCCGAAACATTAAGAAAAATATCAGGCAAAATTAAAAGAAAGAGAATTGGATTTTTTCAGCAAAAAAATGAAAAAAATTGAAATTTCTACTGAAAATGGGAAAAAATTAAAATTTTGACCAAAAATTAAATTTTTACAGAAAAACAAAAATTTAAAATTTCTACGAAAAATTAAAAATTTAAACATTAAAATTACTCACTTTTCTGGTTTTTTAATCAAAATTTCAACCAATAAACGAGCAAAAAATTTTTTACCGAAAATTTAAAAAAGAAAATTGACATTTCGACCAAAAATAGAAAAAATTTAAAATTTTGACCAAAAATTAAAAAATAATTAAAATTTCCAGAAAACATTGAAAAAATTAGAAATTCCACTAAAAACTAAGGAAAAAATTAAATTTCGACAAAAATTCATGCAAAAATTAACATTTCTGCCAAAAATTTAAAAAAAATTAAATCTTCTACTAAAAATTAAAAAAAGAGAATTAAAATTTCAGCCAAAAATTGAAAAGAAATTCAAATTCTGAGCAAAAATTAAAATATCGACCACAGATAGAGAAAATTTTAATCAAAAATTAAAGAAAAAAATTTTTACCGAAAATTTAAAAAAATGAAATTTAGACCAAAAATAAGGAAATATTTCGACCAAAAATATTAAATTAAGGAAAAATCAAAATTTGAATCAAAAATTCGAAAAAATAAGAATTTTAATCAAAAATTTCAAATGATTGGAATTTCGATCAAAATATAAAAAAAATAAATTTTCGCCGAAACATTAAGAAAAATATCAGGCAAAATTAAAAGAAAGAGAATTGGATTTTTTCAGCAAAAAAATGAAAAAAATTGAAATTTCTACTGAAAATAGAAAAATTTTAAAATTTTGACCAAAAATTAAAAAATAATTAAAATTTCCAGAAAACATTGAAAAAATTAGAAATTCCACTAAAAACTAGGAAAAAAATTAAATTTCGACAAAAATTCATGCAAAAATTAACATTTCTGCCAAAAATTTAAAAAAAATTAAATCTTCTACTAAAAATTAAAAAAAAAGAGAATTAAAATTTCAGCCAAAAATTGAAAAGAAATTCAAATTCTGAGCAAAAATTAAAATATCGACCACAGATAGAGAAAATTTTAATCAAAAATTAAAGAAAAAAATTTTTACCGAAAATTTAAAAAAATGAAATTTAGACCAAAAATAAGGAAATATTCCGACCAAAAATATTAAATTAAGGAAAAATTAAAATTTCAATCAAAAAGTTGAAAAAATTAGAATTTCAATCAAAAATTTAAAATGATTGGAATTTCGATCAAAATAAAAAAAAATAAATTTTCGACGACAAATTAATAAAAATATCAAGAAAAATTAAAAGATAGAAAATTGGATTTATCGAGCAAAAAATGAAAAAAATTGAAATTTCTACTAAAAATTGGAAAAAATTAAAATTTTGACCGAAAATAAAAATTTTTACAAAAAATCAAAAATTTAAAATTTCTACGAAAAATTCAAAATTTAAAAAAAAAAATTAAAATTCGTCACTTTTCTGGGAGCTTTTTTAATCGAACCCATTCTAGATGAATTCTCGACGAATTCTTTCGAATCGCCGACGACGTCCGTTCGACGAAAAATTTTTTGACGATCTTCGTCGGACGACGAATAACGTTTCGCTTCTAAAGATTCTTGTTTCAAAGTCGAAACTAAATTGTCCAATTTTTGACGTAAAATTTCGCACTAAAAAATTTGAAAAAAATTCAAATTTTTGAAAATTCTAAATTTTTTTCGAAATTTTGAATTTTTTTTTTCAATTCCAAAATTTTTCCAATATTCCAAAATTCTTTAAAATTTCGCAATTTTTCAAAATTAAAAATTAAAGATTAAACGTTTATAAAATAATAAAATCTACAAATTTCATAATAGAAAAATTGCAAAATTCGAATTTTTCACCCGAAATTTTTAAAATTTCATAAATTCAAATTTTGAGTCAAAATTCAAAATTTTAAATTTTTAGTGAAAATATATTCGAAATTTCGGCTCAAATTTATTTCTAACGTAAAATTTCGCACTAAAAAATTTGAAAAAAATTAAATTTTAAAATTTTTAAAATTTGCGAATTTTTTAAAAAAAAAAAATTCAAATTTTTCAATAAAAATTGAAAAAAAAATTTTTTTGAAATTTCATTATAAATTGGAAAACTAAATTTTTTTTTCTGTAAAATCTTTTCAAAATTTCAAAGTTTAATTCAAAATTCTAAAGTCTAAATTTTTAGTTAGAATATTAATTTTTGAAATTTTATTCAAAGTTTGGATTTTTTTCTTCTGAAATCCGAAATTTCGATCTGCTTTCGGGACAAAAAACAGAGAAAATTCAAAATTTTTAAATCTATAATCAATTGATTAATTAATTTAAATTAATTTATTGATTTTTTAACTTAAATTTTTTTTGAATCAAAAAATTTTTAAAAATGCATAATTTTTTTTATTTTGATCAAAAAACAATTTAAATTTCGACCAAGAATGAAAAAAATTTGAAATTTCGACCACAAATCAAAAAAAATTAATATTTCGACCAAAAATTAAAAATTTTGAATTTTCGACCAAAAATTAGAAAAAAAATCTACCAAAAATAGAAAAAAATCAAATTTCGAGCAAAAACGAAAAAAAATTAAAATTTAATCAAAATTAATCAAACAAAAATTAAAATTTCGATCAAAAACTGAAACAAAAAAGAATCAAAAATGGAATTTATGGAAAAATTTTTTTGAAATCGCTCAATCTTTTTCTCGAATAATAAAAAAAAATAAAATTTTCAGGAGAATTTCAAGAAAAATTTCGAATTTTTCCCGGAGAAATTTCTAGAAAATTCAAATTTTGAGCAGAATTCCACAAAATTCATCAATTTTTTCAAGGTAAAATTGGAGAAAATTCAAATTTTCAATAGAAATGCAACAAGTTTTTCAATTTTTCTTGGGGCGAATCCTAAAAAATTTAAATTTTGAGCAGAATTTCACAAAATTCATCAATTTTTTGGAGAAAAAATTGCCGAAGATTTAAATTTTAAGTAAGATTTCAACAAATCTTTCAATTTTTTCAGGCGAAATTCTAAAAAAAACAAATTTTGAGCAGATTGTCGCAAAATTCATAAATTTTCACAAGTAAAAATTGCAGAAAATTTAAATTTTGAGTAGAATTTTAACAAATTTTTAAATTTCCTTGAGAAAATTCTAAAAACAAAACAAATTTTTAGCAGAATGTCACAAAATTCATCAATTTTTTTCCAATTAAAAATTGCAGAAAATTCAAATTTTCAGTAGAATTTCAACAAATTTTTCAATTTTTCCAGAGAAAAAATTCAAATTTTGAACAGAATGTCACGAAAATTCATCAATTCTATCCAAGAAAAATTGCGTGAGAATCAAATTTCCAGTAGAAATTCAACAAATTATTCAAGTATTTCCAAGAAAATTCTAAAAAATTCAAATTTTGAGCAGAATTTCACAAAATTCATCATTTTTTCCAAGAAAAACTAGAGAAAATTCGAATTTTCGGTAACAAATTTTTCAATTTTTCCGCAGAAAATCCTAAAAAATTCAAATTTTGAGCAGAATTTCACATCATTCGTCAATTTTTTCCAAGAAGAATGGCAGAAAATACAAATTTTCAGCTAAAATTCGACAAATTTTTCAATTTTTACCAACTGAACTCTAAAAACTTCAAATTTTGAGCAGAATTTCACAAAATTCATTAACTTTTTCCGTAAAAAAATTGCAGAAAATTCAAATTTTCATTGCAATTTAAACCGATTTTTCAATTTTTCCGGATGAAATTTAAAAAAATTCGAATTTTGCGCAGAATGTCACAAAATTCATCAATTTTTTCCGGATAAAAATTGCAGAAAATTCACATTTTCAGTAGAATTTCAACATATTTTTAAATTTTTCCAGAGAAAATTCTAAAAAATTCAAATTTTGAACAAAATGTCACAGAATTCATCAATTTTCCCAAGAAAAATTGCAGAAAATTCAAATTTTCGGTAAAAATTCTAAAAAATTCAAATTTTGAGCAGAATTTTATTAAATTCATCAATTTTTTCCAGGAAAAATTGCACAAAATTCAAATTTTCATTAGAATTACAAAAAAATCATTCAAGTTTTTTGACAAAAATTCTCAAAAAATTCTGATTTTTCTAACTTGTTCAGAAATATTAAAATCCGTCGAAGTTGAACAACCACCGTCGATATTCGCCGTCGGACGAAACGTTTCCAACGAATTTCCGACGTCGGTTATAAAATTTTTGACTGTTTCGCATAAAATTCTATAAAAAAATTTTTTTTTTGTCAGAAAAAGTACAAAAAAAACTTTTTAAAATTTAACACTTAATGAAATTTAAACTTTTAAAATTTAAAATTTCAATTTAAAATTTAATTTTTACAGCGCGAATTTTGGATTTTTTTAAAAAAAAATAGAATTCTGGGCTATGAATAGAAGAAAATTCCATTTTATTGATGTCAAAATTTTCAAAATTCGGCACAAATTTCTAATTTTAAAACGAAAATTTTTGAATTTAAAATTCGAAATTGATAAAATTTTATACTTTTTGAAATTAAAACTCTAAAATTTCTCATCCAAATTTGATGAGAATTTCGAATTTTAAGCTTAAAATCCTACTCTGAAATGTGAATTTTTGTACTTAAAATTTTAGAATTCTATTCGAAAATCATGAATTTTCGCTTTTTAGAGCCGAAAATTCTAGAATTTCATGAGTTTCGAGTCCGAAAATCATGAATTTTCACATTGTTTGGGGTGAAAATTCTAAAATTTCATGACTTTAAGCCCGAAATTTTATTGGAAAATCACGAATTTTTGCTTTTCTGAGTTGAAAATTCTACGATCTCATAACCTAAAGCTCAAAATTCTATTCGGAAATAATGAATTTTCGTTTTTAGGGCTGAAAATTCTAAAATTCATGAATCAAGTTCAAAATTCTAATCGAATAAAGTTTCACATTTTTTGGTCTAAAAATTCAAGAATTTCATGACTCGAAGTTCAAAATTTATTAGAAAATTATGAATATTTTTGGGGCTAAAATTTCTAGAATTTCATGACTTAAACTTCAAAATTCTAATTCGAAATTCATGAATTTTTGCTTTTTTCAACTGAAAATTATAGAAATTCATGAGTTTAAGCACGGAATCCAATTCGAAAATCAAAAATTTTGGCCATTTTTTTAAGGTGAAATTCTAGAATTTCATGACTTTAAGTTCAAAATTTTATTCGAAAATTACGAATTTTCGTTTTTTTGACCTGGAAATTCTAGAAATTTATATGGATTTTCGAATTTTTTGGCCTGAAAAAATTATAGAATTTCATGATTTTCAGGTCAAAATTCATGAATTTTTACACATTTTGGGTAAAAAATTCTAGAATTTCTTGCGTTTTTTTAAATTTTGAAATTTCTTACTGCGATGACGATATAACTACGCTATAATCTTGCGATGATAAAACTTGCGAAATATGATGAGCGACCGATTCTTGATAACGACCCATTATAGCCGAGGATTTTTTTCCAAAATTAGAATTTCGAATTCGACACTTCGGATCTTCATACGCTAAAATACTCCACCTGAATTTAAAATGATAAATTTTAAAATTTAAAATCAGAATTTAAAAGCTAAATTTTAAAATTTAAAATTAGAATTCAAAAACTAAATTTTAATTTTTTTTTTGAAAATTGAAAAATTTTAAATTTTTTTTATAAATAAGAAAAATGGATTTTTTTCAGAATTATAGAAAAAATTCTAAAATTTGCAGTGTACAATTTTAAAATTTCAAATCAATATTTCAAGCTTATATTTTAAAATTTTAATTAAATTTTTCTCATTCAAAAATTAAATCGTTGAAAAATGGAAAAATAACGTAAAATTGAAAATTAAAAATTGAATTTTGGGCTTAAACTGTAATATTTCAAATTTTTTTCCTTCAAAATTAAATTTTTAGGAAAAAATTCTAGAATCCCAAAACTCGCATTAGGATTCTAAAATTTCGAATTTTGCGTCTTCAAAATTTACATTCTTGGAGAAAAATTCTGAAATTAGAATTAATTAGAATTTTGAGCTTAAATTTTAAAATTTCATTTTTTTGCATTTAAAATTAAATTTTTGGAGAAAATTCTAGAATCCAAAAAATTCAAATTCTGATTTTCGGCCTAAATTTTAAAATTTGAAATTTTTCTTGTTTAAAATTTACATTCTTAAAAAAATTCTACAATCAGAAAATTCAAATTTAAAATTTGGATTTTGAGCTTAAATTCTAAAATTTCAAATTTTCCTCTTTCAAAATTTAAATTCTTGAATTTAAAAATTCTACAATGCGAAAAATTGTGCAAAATTCAATTTTGAAATTTAAACTTAAATTGTGAAATTTCAAATTTTCCTCCTTAAAAATTTAAATTCTTGAAAATAAAAATTCTAGAATTCAAAAAATAGAGTAAGATTTAAATTTGAAATTTGAATTTCGTGCTTAAATTCTTAAACGTCCAAGTTTCTCTTTCATAATTTAAATTTTTAAAGAAAAATTCAAAAATGCAAAATTTCAAATTTGACATTAGAATTTATGACTTTAATTCTAAAATGTGAAATTTTTTTTCTTCAAAATTTCAATTTTCGAAAAATTCTAATATTTAGAAAAAATTCAAATTTCAGATTATAGAATATTGTGTGTAAATTCTAAAATTTGAAATTTTTATTCTTCAAAATTTAAATTCTTCGAGAGAAAGATTCTAGAATCCAAAAAATGGTGTAAAATCTAAATTTGAAAATTTTTGAATCTAGACCTTAAATTCTAAAATTTAAATTTTTTTCATTCAAAATTAAACTGTTGAAGAAAAATTATAGAATCCCAAAATTCAAACTTGAATTTCGAGCTTGAATTCTAAAATTTTAAAATTTTCGTCTTCAAAATTTACATTCTTGTGGGCTAATTCTGAAATCCAGAAATTCAAATTTGAAATTTGAATTTCGAATTCAAATTCTAAAATTTCAATTTTTTTCCTCCAAAATTTAAATCATGGAAGAGAAAAATTCCAAAATACAAAAAGTTATGTAAAATTCAAATTTTAAATTAGAAATTTTGAGTTTAAATTCTCAAATTTCAAATTTTTCTGCTTCAAAATTGTTGAACATAAAAATTTTAGAATCCAAAATTTAAATTTGGAATTAGATTTTTGGGCTTCAATTTTAAAATTTCAAATTTTTTACCTTCAAAATTTGAATTTTTAGAGAAAAGTACTAAAATTAAAAGAAGAAAAAAAACAGAATTGAAATTTTGAATTCGAACTTTGACCTTAAATTCTAAAATTTCCAATTTTTATTCTATAAAATTTAAAATCCTTGAATTTAAAAATTCTACAATCCTAAAAATTGTGTTAAATTTAAATTTTTAATTTTTATAAATTTTAATTAGAATTAAATGTAAAGTTTGAAATTGGAATTTTGAGCTGAAATTATGAAATTTCTCATTTTTGCCTTAGAAAATTTAAATTTTGTAATGCACAAATCAAAATTTTAAATTTGAATTAATGAGCTTAAATTCTGAAATTTTAATATTTTCTTGTTCAAAACTCAAAACGTTCGAAACTTAATTCTAAAATTCAGAAATTGTGTGAAATTCAAATGTAAGATCAAAATAATGAAATAAATTAATTTAAAAATTAAAAATTTAATAATTAATTTAAAATTAAAATGATTTAATTAAAATTAAAATGATTTAATTAAAATCAAAATGATTAAATTATTGAAATTAAAAAAATTAAATTGAATTGAAATTTAAAAAATTAAACTGAAATTAAAAAAATTAAATTGAAATTAAAAAATTAAATTGAAATTAAAAAAATTAAAGTGAAATTAAAAAAAATTAAATCAAAAGTTAATTAATTAAAATTTAATTAATTAAAAATTAAAATAATTCACCTGTCCAAAAGTTTCGTCCTGGATCTTTCCATTTTACGAATAATCGATGGTAAATTGTGGATTTTTTCGAACGACCTGCCCCAACCCAAAACCCGGGACAAATCGTTGCCTGTGCCCAATGGCAAAACGCCGACTTGGCACTTGGCCAACAGGTTCAAACGATCCAAACACATCAGCACCCAACCCACGGTCCCGTCGCCGCCGCAAATCAAAATTCGAAACGTCGGCAATTGCGAAAATAATTTTAAACTGTAAAAAAATTTAAAAAAATAAAAAAAATTTGAAAAAAATAAAAAAATATAAAAAAATAAAAAAAATCACTAATTAAAAAAAAATTACAAATTTGAGGAAAATTTACGAAATTTTTTTTCAGAAATTTCAGGAAAATTTTCTACAAAAACGCATTTTCTACAAATAGAATTCTTTTTTCAAATTTGGAAAATTTACAAAAAAGCTTTTTTTACAATTTTTTTACAGAAATTTTTTTTTTAATTTGAAAAAAATTTAAAAAAAAATGTTTTTTTTTTACACAAATTTAACACAAGTTAAAAAAATTTTTTTTACAACTTTGAAAAAATTTGCTATTTTTTTACAAATTCGAAAAAATATACAGGAATTTTTTTACAAATTTGAGAGAAGTTTTACAAAAATATTTTTACAAATTTGAAAAAAATTTACAGCAAAGTTTTTTCTTCAAATTTGAAAAAAAAAATAAAAAAAAGTTGTTTTTTTACAAATTTGAAAAGACTTACAAAAAATTTTTGTTCTACGAATTTGAAAAAATGTACAACAATTTTTTGAAAGAAATTTAATGCGAATTGACAAAAAAATTTTTTTACAACTTTGAAAAAAAGTTTTTTTCTACAAATTCGAAAAAAATATGGAAAAATTTAAAACAAAATTTTTTACAAATTTCAAAAAATTTAGAAATATTTCGAAAAAGTTCTTTTACAAGTATATGACAAAAATTACAAAAAAGTTTTTTCAACAAATTTGAAAAAAATTTAAGAAAAATTTGTTCTACAAACGTGAAAGAATTTAAAAAAAAAAATTTTGAAAATTTAAAAAAATTTACGAACAAGTTTTTGGTACAAATTTTCAAAAATTAAGAGAATTTTTTTACGAAATTAAAAAAATTTACCAGAAATTTTTTAGTACAAATTTTAAAACATTTACAAAAAAAAATTTTTAATTAATTTTAAAAAATTTACAAAAAAAATTTTTTGGTACAAATTTTGAAAAATTGAGAGAATTTTTTTTTACAAAATCAAAAAAAATTTACGAGAAATTTTTTGGTACAAATTTTCAAAAATTTACAAAAAATTTTCTCTTTAAATTTTCAAAAATTTACAAAAAAAAATTTTTTTTACAAATTTTTAAAAAACTACAAAAAAATTTTTTGGTACAAATTTTCAAACATTTACATAAAAAAATTTTTAAACAAATTATCAAAAATTTACAAAAAATTTTCTCTTTAAATTTTCAAAAATTAAAAAAAAAAATTTTTTTTTACAAATTTTTAAGAAACTACAAAAAAATTTTTTGGTACAAATTTTCAAACATTTACAAAAAAAAATTTTTAAACAAATTATCAAAAATTTACAAAAAATTTTCTCTTTAAATTTTCAAAAATTAAAAAAAAAAAATTTTTTTTACAAATTTTTAAAAAACTACAAAAAAATTTTTTGGTACAAATTTTCAAACATTTACAAAAAAAATTTTTAAACAAATTATCAAAAATTTACAAAAAATTTTCTCTTTAAATTTTCAAAAATTAAAAAAAAAATTTTTTTACAAATTTTTAAAAAACTACAAAAAAATTTTTTGGTACAAATTTTCAAACATTTACAAAAAAAAATTTTTAAACAAATTATCAAAAATTTACAAAAAATTTTCTTTACAAATTTTCAAAAAACTACAGAAAAATTTTTTGGTACTAATTTTCAGAAATTAAGAGAATTTTTTTACAAAATTTAAAAAATTTACAAAAAAATTTTTTGGTACAAATTTTCAGAAATTTACAAAACATTTTCTTTACAAATTTCCAAAAAAGTACAGAAAAAATTTTTTGGTATAAATTTTCAGAAAATAAGAGAATTTTTTTTCACGAAATTAAAAAAATTTACGAGAAACTTTTTAGCACAAATTTTTAAACATTTACAAAAAAAAATTTTTAAAACAAATTATCAAAAATTTACAAAAAATTTTCTCTTTAAATTTTCAAAAATTAAAAAAAAAATTTTTTTACAAATTTTTAAAAAACTACAAAAAAATTTTTTGGTACAAATTTTCAAACATTTACAAAAAAAAATTTTTAAACAAATTATCAAAAATTTACAAAAAATTTTCTTTACAAATTTTCAAAAAACTACAGAAAAATTTTTTGGTACTAATTTTCAGAAATTAAGAGAATTTTTTTACAAAATTTAAAAAATTTACAAAAAATTTTTTGGTACAAATTTTCAGAAATTTACAAAACATTTTCTTTACAAATTTCCAAAAAAGTACAGAAAAAATTTTTTGGTATAAATTTTCAGAAAATAAGAGAATTTTTTTCACGAAATTAAAAAAATTTACGAGAAACTTTTTAGCACAAATTTTTAAACATTTACAAAAAAAAATTTTTAAACAAATTATCAAAATTTTACAAAAAATTTTCTTTACAAATTTTCAAAAAACTACAAAAAAATTTTTTGGTACAAATTTTCAGAAATTAAGAGAATTTTTTTTACAAAATTAAAAAAAATTTACAGAACATTTTTGGTACAAATTTTCAAAAATTTACAAAAAAATTTTTTTTTTAAATTTTCAAAAATTTACAAAAAAAATTTTTTTGCAATTTTTTTTAAACTTTTTAATTTTTTACACTTTTTTGAGTGTAAAATCGCCCAAAACTCACCCAAAATCCGCTCCGCCGTTCGACAAATCGTAAACTTGCAACGGATTTAGTAGACGTTTACATTTTTTCAAAACGTCGACGCCACGCCGTCCGTCGCCCGATCGCGTATTCACCAAAATTAATAAGGGCGTCGGCGTCGCGGCGGCGGCGGCGACGTTTCCGCCGGCGTTTTCCGTCGTCGACGACGTCAAAAATTCCGCGCGCAAAACGCACGCGCCGTCGGCGTTCAAACGTCGGACGGCGTACGGATTCAGCGTACTATTCGGGCATTGTCCTAACGTACAATCATTTTTGACGTATAATTTTTTGCACGATTCGTGAATCTGTAGAAAGTTGGTTTACAATTTTGGTTACTGTAACTTTGCACTGAAAAATTTTTTACTGTAGTTTTACAATTTTGGTCTACTGTAACTTTACACCGAAGGCTTCGTTAACTTTACACTGAAGGTTTGCAACCGTAACTTTACACCAAAATCTTCTCACAGAAAGTTTACACTAAAAGCTTTTTACTGTAACTTTACACTGAAAGCTTCCTACTGTAATTTTACAATATTGGTTCACTGCAACCTTACACTAAAGAATTCTTACTGTCAGTTTAAACTAAAGGCTTCTTAATGTAACTTTACACCAAAACCTTCTCACATTAACTTTACACTAAAAGCTTTTTACTGTAACTTTACACTGAAAGTTTCCTACTGTAATTTTACAACATTGGTTTACTGCAACCTTACACTAAAGGATTCTTACTGTCAGTTTACACTAAAGGCTTCTTACTATAACTTTACACCAAAACCTTCTCACATTAACTTTACACTAAAAGCTTTTTACTGTAAAAATACACTGAAAGTTTCCTACTGTGATTTTACAACATTGGTTTACTGCAACCTTACACTAAAGGATTCTTACTGTCAGTTTACACTAAAGGCTTCTTACTATAACTTTACACCAAAACCTTCTCACATTAACTTTACACTAAAAGCTTTTTACTGTAAAAATACACTGAAAGTTTCCTACTGTGATTTTACAATGCTGGTTTATTGTAACTTTACACCAAAGTCATGTTACTATAAGTTTACAGCAAAAAATTCTTACTGTAAGTTTAGCCTAAAGGCTTCTTACTGCAGCTTTACAGTAAAAGATTCTAACTATGAGTTTACACTTCACGCTTCTCTCTCCAACTTTACACCACATGCTTTTCACTGTAAGTTTACACCAAAAGGTTGTCTCTGGAATTCTACATGTACTAAAAGCTTCTTACAGTGACTTTAAACTCACTAGATGCTTTTTACTGAAGGTTTACACTAAAAGCTCCTAACTGTTACTTTACACCAAAAGCTTCTAGGTGTAACTTTACACTGAAAATTTTGTAGCGTACTTTTACAATATAAGCTTACTGTAACTTTACACTAAATGCTTCCTACTTCAACTTTACACTGACAGCTTTCCATTCCCATTTTACACTGGAAGTTTCCTACTGTAATTTTATAATACGAGCTTACTTCAACTTTACACTGAACGCTTCTTACTTCGAATTTAAACTGTTTCTCAATCTAACTCTACATCAAAAGCTGCCTGCATAAACTTTACACCAAAAACTTCCTACCCCAATTTATCACTAAATGCTATAACTCAACGCTAAAATCTCCTAACTGGAACTTTACACTGAAAGCTTCTTATCATAACATTACACTAGAACCTTCTTACTGTAACTTTACACTAGAAGCTTATCTCTGTAACTTTACACTGAAAGTTTAAAACTGTTGTTTTACAGTGCAAGCTTACTGTAAGTTTACACTGAAAGTTTCCTACTCAAGTTTATACAGTTTCCCATTCTAACTTTACACCGGAAGCTCCGTCCTGTAACTATACACTGAATGCTATAACTTTACACTTGAATTTTCTCGCTGTAACTTTACACTGAAAACTTCTCATTATAACCTTACACAAAAATCTTCTTACAGTAACTTTACATAAAAAGCTTCTCTCTGTAACTTTACACTAAAGATTTACTGCTGTAATTGCACAATACGAAGCTTGCTCTGACTTTACACTGAAAGTTTCCTACTTCAACTTTATACGGTATTTCATCCTAACTTTACACCTACACCGGAAGCTTCTTATTATAACTTTACACTAAAATCACCATCCTGCAACTTTACACTAAAAGATCCTTTCTACAGTAATTTTACACTAAACGCGTCTTACGGTAACTTTACACTAATGTAGCTCTACACTGAAAGTACCTACTGTAGCCTTACAATAGTAGCTTCGAACTCTAATTTTACACTAAAACCATCCTACTGTAGATTTACACAAAACGATACCTGCTACAACTTTACACAGAGCACTTTCTACTGTAACTTTACACTTGAGACTTGCAATTCTAATTTCACCCTACTGTAACTTTACACTAGAAGCTTCTTATTGAAAATTTCCACGACAAGATTTTTAGTGTAACTTATCACCAAAAGCTTTAAGCTGTAACTTTAAATTGGCGACTTCTTACTGTAAGTTTACACTGATAACTTCAAAGTGTAACTTTACACTAAAAGCTTTTTACGTTTACTTTAAACTAAACGTTTCTTACTGTAACATTAGAAGCATCTTACGGTAACTTTACACTGAAAGTTCAGTACTGTGATTTTAGAGTGATAGCTTCTTACTGTAACTTTACACTAAAAGCTTCTTACTGTAATTATAGACTGAAAGTTTACTACTGCAACTTTACACTAAATATTTTCAATTCCAACTTTACACTGAATGTTTACTACTGTAGCTTGACACTGAAAGCTTCGAATGTAACTTTACACTAAAAGCTTTTTATTGCAACTTCACACGGAAGCTTCTTGTTGTACCTTTTCACGAAAAGCTTCCTACAATAATTTTATATCAAAGGCTGCAGAGTGCAACTTTACACTGAACGCTTCTTCTTGTAAGTTTACACTGAAAGCTATAACTTTACACTGAAAGCTGCCTATTGTAGCTTCACACAAAAAAACTTATTACTGTATTTGCAGAGTTAAAAGCTTCATACTGTACTTTTAAATTGAAAGCTCACAACCGTAAGTTTACACTTAACGCTTCCTACTGTAATTTTAAACTAAACGCTACCTACTGTAACTTTACACTGGAAGCTTACTGTAACTTTACACTAGAAACTGCTTACCGTTACTTTACACCAAACGCATTTATAATCTTGTAAACGAAGTAAAGAACCGCAAACGCCGTCGCAAACGACGCATTTCGAATTGACGGCCAAATTTCCTTTCAACCATTGGTGTAAATAGTGCCGAGTCTACGACAACGAGAAAAAAAAAGTTACTTTACACTACGCTTTACACCAAGTTTACATCGTCGAAATTTTGATCGTTGTCAAGGTCAACTCGTCCGAGTCGCATACTCTCCCGCGTCGTCCATTTACAAGGAAAATTCAACATCATGTCGGGGGCGCAATGTTTATGGCATCGTAATTTACAAACTAAAAAGTGTAAAGAATTGGAAAGTACGGTTTACTGTAACTTTACACCAATGTTCGCGGCAATGTGGTTTACAAACTGAAAAAGTGTAAAGGATCAAAGTTACGGTATACTGTAACGTTACACCAATGTTTATGGCAACGTAATTTACAATATTGAAAAAAGTGTAAACGACCAAAATTACGGTATACCGTAACTTTACACTAATGTTTATGTTAACGTTGTTCAGAAACTTGCAAAACTGTAAAGGACAAAAAAACAACCGATTACTGTAACTTTACACTAGTGTTTATATTAACTCAATTTACAAACTTGGAAGAGTGTAAAGCACCAAAATTGCGGTATACTGTAACTTTACTCCAAAGTTTACGGCAACGTTATTTACATACTTGAAAAGTGTAAAGAACAAAATTTACGGTAAACTCCAACTTTACACTAATTTTCATGGCAGAATTTACATACTTCAAAAGTGTAAAGAACCACAATTACAATATACTGTAATGTTTATAGCAACATAGTTTACAAACTCCGAAAAGTGTAAAGAATCAAAATTACGGCATACTGTAACTTTACACCAATGCTTATGGTAACGCACTGCGGGATTAAAAGAGTGTAAAGCACCAAAATTACAGTACACTGCAACTTTACATCAATGTTCAACATAACGTGATTTACAAACTTTGAAGAAAGTGTAAAGAAATTATGCTATACTGTAACTTTACACTAATGTTCATGGTAACGTAGTTTACAAACTTGAAAAAAGGTGTAAAGGACCAAAATTACGATGTACTGTAGCTTTACACCACTGTTTACAGCAACGTAATTTACAAACAAGAAAAAGTGTAAAGAACCAAAATTATGGTATACTGTAACTTTACACTAATGTTCATGGTTACGTAGTTTACAAACTTGAAAAAAAGGTGTAAAGGACCAGAATTACGATGTACTGTAGCTTTACACCACTGTTTACGGCAACGTAATTTACAAACATGAAAAAGTGTAAAGAACCAGAATTATGGTATACTGTAACTTTACACTAATGTTCATGGTTACGTAGTTTACAAACTTGAAAAAAAGGTGTAAAGGACCATAATCACGATGTACTGTAGCTTTACACCACTGTTTACGGCAACGTAATTTACAAACATGAAAAAGTGTAAAGAACCAAAATTATGGTATACTGTAACTTTACACTAATGTTCATGGTTACGTAGTTTAGAAACTTGAAAAAAAAGGTGTAAAGGACCAAAATTACGATGTACTGTAGCTTTACACCACTGTTTACAGCAACGTAATTTACAAACATGAAAAAGTGTAAAGAACCAAAATTATGGTATACTGTAACTTTACACTAATGTTCATGGTTACGTAGTTTACAAACTTAAAAAAAAGGTGTAAAGGACCATAATTACGATGTACTGTAGCTTTACACCACTGTTCACGGCAACCTAATTTACAAACATGAAAAAGTGTAAAGAACCAAAATTATGGTATACTTTAACTTTACACTAATGTTCATGGTTACGTAGTTTACAAACTTGAAAAAAAAAGGTGTAAAGGACCATAATTACGATGTACTGTAGCTTTACACCACTGTTTACGGCAACCTAATTTACAAACATGAAAAAGTGTAAAGAACCAAAATTATGGTATACTGTAACTTTACACTAATGCCCATCCCAACGTAATTTACATACTTGAAAAATCGTGATGAATTAAAAAACGTTATACTGTAACTTTACACTAATGTTTATGGTAAAGTAGTTTACAAACATCACAAGGTGTAATGAACCAAAATTACGGTATACTGTAACTTTACATCAATGTTCAAGATAACGTGATTTACAGTTATTGGGAAAAGTGTAAAAAATTATGATGTACTGTAACTTTACACCAATGTTTATGGTAATGTAGTTTACAAACTTGAAGAGTGTAAACGACCAAAATTACGGTATACTGTAGCTTTACACCAGGCTTGCTGACGTCAAATTTTGGCTCACTTTGGCAACAAAGTCCCGTCCATACCATACCGGATAGGGGTTCTTGGCAAAAATTACAAAACGTCGGGCGAACGTGCGAACGCGATTCCCAAAAATGGGAGCAAAAATCGCTCACCGATTTAAATTGCCTCGAATCTTTGTCTTTGTTACAGGGTGTCTAGAAAAAAAATTTTTTTTAAATTTTTTGAATTTTAAAATTTAAAATTTTTTGAATTTTAAAATTTAAAATTTTTTAAAAATTTCAAAAAATTAAAATTCTCATTTTAAATTTTGTAAAAAAAATTCAAATTCAATGAATTTTGTATATATTTTAAATTTTAAATTCTTCAGAATATTGGCTCAAAATTCTAATCTGAATTTTAAAGTTTACACTGTGAATTTCAGAATTTCTGTTTAAAAACACAAAAATGTGAAAATTCAGATTTATTTTAGAATTCCAACTTAAAATCTGAATTTTACACTGGAAATTTTAGAATTTTGATTTAAGAAAAGGAATTCTAGGATTTTACAAATTCAAATTTAATTAATTTTATACTTTTAAATTATAAATTCTAGAATTTCTAATGAGAATTTAGAATTCATGTTGTGTAAAATTCTAACTTAAAAATGTGAATTTAACACTGTAAAATTTTGAAATTTTGATTAAAAAACAGAATTCTAGAATTCGCTAAATTCTTATTTAATTAATTTTATACTTTTAAAATTTAAAATTCTAGAATTTGTCAACACAAAGCAAAAAAAAATTGAAAATTTCGAATGTATAGTTTTAAAATTCCCAACTAAAATTTGAATTTTACACCGCAAATTTTAGAATTTCTTTTTAAAAAATCGAATCCCGAGCTTAACAAAATTCAAATTTAATCAATTTTATTATTTTTAAATTTTAAATTCTAGAATTTCTAATCCAAAAGGAGAAAAATGTGAGAATTTAGAATCTGTAATTTTTAAAATTCTGACTTAAAAATGACACTGCAAATATTAGAATTTTGATTGTAAAAACAGAATTCTAGGATTTGCAAAATTCGTATTTAATCAATTTTATACTTTTAAAACTTAAAATTCTAGAATTTCTCAACAAAAAGCAAAAAAATGTAAAAAAAATTCTAACTTAAAATCGGAATTTTACACTGCAAATTTTAGAATTTATATGTAAAAAAACTGAAGTCTGGAATATTCTAAATGCGAATTTAATCACATTTATACCTTTGAAGGTAAAAATTCTAGAATTTCTCTTAAAAAACACAAAAATGTGAGAATGTAGAATTTATAGTCGTAAAATTTCAACTTAAAATGTGAATTTTAAATTGGAAATTTTAGAATTTTGCAAAAAAATAGAATTCTTATATTTTTGCAATTGAAATTTAATTAAACTTATATTTTTAAAACTTTACATTTCAAAATTTTTCATCAAGAAGCAGAAAAATAAGAGTATTTAGAATCTATAATTTTAAAATTCTAACCTGAAAATTGAATTTTACGTTGTGAATTTTAGAATTTATATTTTAAAAATTGAATTTTCGGATTTTTGAAATTCAAATTTAATTTATTTTATAGTCTAAAAACTGAAAATTTAATCAATGTTATACTTTTAAAATTTCAGAATTTCAGAATTTCTCATCAGAAAGCAGAAAAATGTGAGAATTTTAAGTCTATAGTTTTAGAAATTCTCAACTCAAATTTGGATTTTACATTGTGAATTTTAGAATTTCTTTTCAGAAAAGTAGAAATATGGGCTTTACGAATTTCAAATTTACATAATCATATACTTTTAAAACTTGAAATTCTAGAATTTCTCACCAAAAAGCAAAAAAATGTGGAAATATAAAGTTTATGATTTTTAAAATTCGAACTTAAAATATCAGAATTTTACACAGCAAATTTTAGAATTTTATAAAAAAAAATAGAATTCCAATATTTTTGCAATTGAAATTTAATTAAACTTATATTTTTAAAACTTTATATTTCAAAATTTTTCATCAAGAAGCAGAAAAATAAGAGTATTTAGAATCTATAATTTTAAAATTCTAACCTGAAAATTGAATTTTACGTTGTGAATTTTAGAATTTATATTTTAAAAATTGAATTTTCGGATCTTCGAAATTCAAATTTAATTTATTTTATAGTCTAAAAACTGAAAATTTAATCAATGTTATACTTTTAAAATTTCAGAATTTCAGAATTTCTCATCAGAAAGCAGAAAAATGTGAGAATTTTAAGTCTATAGTTTTGGAAATTCTCAACTCAAATTTGGATTTTACATTGTGAATTTTAGAATTTCTTTCCAGAAAAGTAGAAATATGGGCTTTACGAATTTCAAATTTACATAATCTTATACTTTTAAAACTTGAAATTCTAGAATTTCTCACCAAAAAGCAAAAAAATGTGGAAATATAAAGTTTATGATTTTTAAAATTCGAACTTAAAATATCAGAATTTTACACAGCAAATTTTAGAATTTTATAAAAAAAAATAGAATTCTAATATTTTTGCAATTGAAATTTAATTAAACTTATATTTTTAAAACTTTAAATTTCAAAATTTTTCATCAAGAAGCAGAAAAATAAGAGTATTTCGAATCTATAATTTTAAAATTCTAACCTGAAAATTGAATTTTACGTTGTGAATTTTAGAATTTATATTTTAAAAATTGAATTTTCGGATTTTCGAAATTCAAATTTAATTTATTTTATAGTCTAAAAACTGAAAATTTAATCAATGTTATACTTTTAAAATTTCAGAATTTCAGAATTTCTCATCAGAAAGCAGAAAAATGTGAGAATTTTAAGTCTATAGTTTTGGAAATTCTCAACTCAAATTTGGATTTTAAATTGTGAATTTTAGAATTTCTTTCCAGAAAAGTAGAAATATGGGCTTTACGAATTTCAAATTTACATAATCATATACTTTTAAAACTTGAAATTCTAGAATTTCTGACCAAAAAGCAAAAAAATGTGGAAATATAAACTTTATGATTTTTAAAATTTGAACTTAAAATATTTAGAATTTTACACAGCAAATTTTAGAATTTCTTTTTTAAAAATTAGAATTTTGGGCTACATGAATAGGTGAAATTTCATCACTGGAGCACAGAATTTGATGCGAAAATTATGGATTTTAACTTTTTTCCAAATAAAAATTCTTCAATTTTTTTTGTATCATTTTTATTTACAAAATTTGTAAACAATTTTTTTGTTTACAAAATTTTGTAAACAAAACAAATTGTTTACAACTTACGTTACTACATGAAGAAAATTGTAAATTTTCCACTCGAGAATCGTCAATTTTCGAGAAAATTTGGCACGACGACGAAGTTGAAGCTTTATCATCGGTTGCAAAATCGTTCATTATTTAAGGTAAAAAAGCCGTAATTTTTGTAAACTAAGAACGAAATATTTAAATTCTAATCAATTTCAGGCTGTAAAATAGGAAAATTTGGACTTTTTTCGACGAAAATTCGTCATTTAAAATCTAGAAATGGCGAAATTTTGACATCAAAAAGTTGAAAAATAACAAGTTTTTCGATCGAATTTTCCAAATCGAATAGCAAAAAAAACAAACAATTTGTTAATATTTCTAAAGAATCGTAGAATTTTCGATCGGATTATATAATTAATTAAAAATTTTTAAATTTTTTCCGCAAAATTTTAAAAAACTTTCTTTCCAAGAATTTTGCGAATTTTTTTTCCGTAAAAATTCGATTTTTTTTTTAAATTTCGAATTTTTAAAACACTCAATTTTTTACAACTGCTGAACATGAAAAAAGTTTAATTTGCTTGCACCAAATTTTGATTAATTAACGGCTATTATTAATTACAAATATTAAAACGTTTAAAAGCGAGCTCAAAAAAAAAACGCATTTTCGAGCGAAAAAAAAGACCAAATAGGAAAAAATCCTGCGACAAATGTGGAAAATTGAGCGAATTTTGTCGCAAAAGTAAGATTTTCAAAGTTTTCGACGATGATTAAATTTTCGTTAAGGAAAAAAAACCTAGAAAAAACTCCCTGCGCCGGCTGATTTATTCTACAGTAAGATTGGACTAAAGCTTGATGAAAATTGACCAATAAATACTAAATGATCGAATTGTAAAATCGACACATCTCAATATGGGTAATAAATTGATGCGATTATCCGTGAATCGAGTCAATGGATAGATGAAAATCATCCAGTTAATGATCTGCGCGAGATTCGATAATTTCAAAACTTCACAGATTTTTTTTTATCTGATTCGCAAGGTTGACATTTCACTACAGTATATCTTGATTTTATCGATTTTATATTATCGATCGCCGCCTACGCTCGGGATTTCGTGCAATTTTCGGATTTTTTTAGCTTTTTTTCGCTCCCACAACGTGTTTACTCATGATTCGCGCTATTTTTTTTTGCGTAGAAAATTTTCCCTACAACAAAGTCAACAACATTTCGCTTAGTAAACAATCTTCGTTTTTTATATATTTTCTCCATTTTTCTAGATAACCTTGGCATTTTTTTCGTCAATATTTACGTGACATACATATTTTACGGTCGTGAAATTGGTTGAAAAACAAGATTTTCCCAACTTTTATATTATAATCGATTTTTAAATTCGATTAATAATAAAAGGAATTTTTCGTCGTACGACAAAAAAGGAAAGACGCGGAGAAATCTAATCAATCAATGGTCAAAGCTGTAAGTTTACACTTTTTTCTAGTTGTAAATTTTGTGTAAAGTGCGATAATTTTGTGTAAAGTGCGATAATTTGGCGTAAAGTGCGAAAAATGGACTTTTTTCCCCTTCCCCAGGTAACCGTTAACCGAGTGGATGAAAACTGTTTGCCGATTCGACGACTAAACGTTGTTACCGTTCGAAGGTCGATTGGAAGCTTCGGCGGCGAATATTGCGTCGCTCAACACGGATAAATTTTGAATTTTTTTTGCGAATTTTCATAGATCTGGCGTCGTTTTTTACCAATTTGTGAGTTGAAAATTTTTTTCTACACACACCACTTTACACTTCAGTTTTTATCAAATATTCTACACTTCTTTACACTCTGTTTTTTACCAAAGATTTTACACCACTTACACTCTAGTTTTTACCAAACATTCACACTAGTTTTTTACCAAAGATTTTACACTCTAGTATTTTATCAAACATTTTACACCACTTTACACTTTAGTTTTTTACTAAAGATTCTACACCTCTTTACACTCTAGTTTTTTACCAAAGATTTTACACCTCTTTTCACTCTAGTTTTTACCAAAGATTTTAAATTACTTTACACTCTAGTTTTTTACCAAATATTTCACAACTTTACACTAGTTTTTATCAAAGATTTTACATCACATTACAGTCGGTTTTTACCAAAGATTTTACACCACTTACACTCTAGTTTTTACCAAAGATTCACACTAGTTTTTTTATCAAAGATTTTACACCACTTTACATTCTAGTTTTTTACCAAAGATTTCACAACTTTACACTAGTTTTTATCGAAGATTCTACATTACTTTACACTATAGTTTTTCAGCATAGGTTTTACACCACGTCACACTAGTTTTTTATCAAAGATTTAACACTCTAGTTTTTTACCAAAGATTTTACACCTCCTTACACTCTAGTTTTTTACCAAAGATTTCACAACTTTACGCTAGTTTTTATCGAAGATTTTACATCACAATACACTCTAGTTTTTACCAAAGATTCCCACTAGTTTTTTACCAAAGATATTACACCACTTTACATTCTAATTTTTTTATCAAAGATTTTACACCACTTTACACTTTAGTTTTTCACCATAGATTTTACACCACTTTACACTAGTTCTTACCAAAGATTTTACACTAGTTTTTTACCAAAGATTTTTTACCACTTTACACTCTAGTTTTCGCCAAAGAAAGACTGTACACTGTAGTTTTTTACCAAAGATTTTACACCACTTTACACTAGTTTTTACCGAAGACTGTACACTCTAGTTTTTTATCAAAGATTTTACACCACTTTACATTTTAGTTTTTTGCCAAAGATTTCACAACTTTACACTCTAGCTTTTCATCAAAGATTTTACACCACTTTACACTCTTGTTTTTTACCAAAGATTTCACAACTTTACACTAGTTTTCACCAAAGATTTTACACTCTAGTTTTTTATCAAAGATTTTACTCCACTTTACATTCTAGTTTTTACCAAAAATTCCACATCACTTTACACTCTAGTTTTTCACCATAGATTTTACACCGCTTTACACTAGTTTTTACCAAAGATTTTACACTGTAGTTTTTTACCACTTTACACTTTAGTTTTTTACCAAAGATTTTACACCTCTTTTCACTCTAGTTTTCTAGCAAAGATTTTATACCACTTTACACTCTAGTTTTTTTACCAAAGATTTAACACTCTAAGATTTTACAACTTTACACTAGTTTTTATCAAAGATTTTACATCACATTACACTCTAGTTCTTACCAAGGATTTTGATAACTTTACACTCTAGTTTTTTACCAAAGATTTTACACTCTAGTTTTTTACCAAAGATTTTACACTAGTTTTTACCAAAGATTTTACACCACGTTACACTAGTTTTTTATCAAAGATTTTTTACCACTTTACACTATTGTTTTTTACCTTTTACACCACTTTACGGTCTAGTTTTTTACCAAAGATTTTTTACCACTTTACACTCAAGTTTTTTTACCAAAGATTTAACACTCTAGTTTTCTACCAAAGATTTTAAACCACTTTACACTCTAGTTTTTTATCAAGGATTTTACAAAACTTTACTCTCCACCTTTTTAGCAAATTTTATACAACTTTACACTCTTTTTTTAGATAAATCGCCGAAATTTACGCTTCAAATGGTGTCTTTCGCGTTTTGAAATTTAAGAAAAAAAGATCAAACTCCGTTTTTTTCCTATCTAAAAAAATATGGGTACGACAATTTTGTCCAATAATAACAGCGCTTTCGTCGTTTCTCGTTTGAAAAATAGACGAAAATCATCAACGAATGAACAACAAAAACGAAAAATATCCATCAATAACAACAACAACAACAATTCGGATTTTAATCGCGGCAATTATTATTACAAACCGGCGCCGTCCGAAGTTACGCATCGAAATATGCGTTTTTTGATCACAGATCGACCATCCGATGTTACGATACAAAATTTTATACAAGTAAAAAATTTAAATTTTGTAATTTTTTCCGAAAAAAAGTTAAATTTTGGGATTTTTTCCCGAAAAAATTTCAAAATTTTTGAATTTATGTTTTAGGGTTTTTTCCCTATAGAATTTTTTCCCAAAAAAATTTGAATTTTGGGATTTTTTCCCCAAAAAATTGAATTTTTCGGATTTTTTCCCCAAAAAATAGAATTTTTGGGATTTTTCCCTAAAAAATTGAATTTTTGGGATTTTTTCCCTAAAAATTAATTTTTGAAAATTTTCTCTTGAAAACTTGAATTTAAGAATTTTTTCCCCAGAAAAATTTGAATTTTTGGAATTTTTTCTCCAAAAAGATTTAATTTTGAATTTTTTTGCCAAAAAATTTGAATTTTGGGGTTCTTAGTTTTGGAATTTTTCGCTAAAAGAATTTAAATTTTGGGATTTTTTCCTTGAAAAAGTTTAAATTTTGCAATTTTTTCTCCCAAAAACTTGAATTTAGGAATTTTTTCCCTTAAAAAATTAAACTTAGGAATTTTTTCACCCAAAAAATTGAATTTCGATATTTTTCCCCGCAAAAAATTTGAATTTTTCAATTTATCCCCAAAAAAATTTAAATTTTGGAATAAGTTCCCCAAAAAAGTTTTTTGATCACAGATCGACCATCCGATGTTACGATACAAAATTTTATACAAATGAAAAAATTTAAATTTTGTAATTTTTTTCTTGAAAAAAGTTAAATTTAGGGATTTTTTTCCCAAAAAAATTTCAAAATTTTTCCCAAAAAAATTAAGTTTTAGGGTTTTTTCCCGAAAAAATTTCAAAATTCAGGAATATTTTCCTCAAAAAAATTTGAATTTTGGGATTTTTTCCTTAAAAAATGTGAATTTCGGAATTTTTTCCCTGAAGAATTTGAATTCTGGGATTTTTTCCCCGAAAAATTAAATTTTTGGGATTTTTCCCTAAAAAATTAAATTTTGGAATATTTTCTCCAAAAAGATTCAATTTTGAGTTTTTTCGCCTAAAAAAGTTTCATTTTGGGGTTCTTAATTTTGGGAATTTTTTCCCGAAAAAAAATTTAAATTTTCGAAATTCTTCTCCTAAAAAAATTAATGCTTATGACTTTTCCCTCGAAAGATTCGAATTTGGGAATTTTTTCCCAAATAAATTTCGGAATTTTTGAATTTAAGTTTTTGGGTTTTTTCCCAAAAAAAATTGAATTTTGGGATTTTTTCTCCAAAAAGATATAATTCTGAGTTTTTTCGCTAAAAAATTTGAATTTTGGGGTTCTTAATTTTGGATTTTTTCCTTGAAAAAATTTGAATTTTGTGATTTTTTCCTTGAAAAAATTTGAATTTTGTGATTTTTTCCTTGAAAAAATTTGAATTTTGTGATTTTTTCTCCAAAAAACTTGGATTTAGAAATTTTTCAGAAACCAAAATTGAATTTAGGAATTTTTTCCCCCAAAAAATTCAACTTGGGAATTTTTTCACCCAAAAAATTGAATTTTGGGATTTTTCCCCGCAAAAAAATTTGAATTTTTCAATTGGTCCCCGAAAAAAAATTTAAATTTTGGAATAAATTCCCCAAAAAAGTTTTTTGATCACAGATCGACCATCCGATGTTACGATACAAAATTTTATACAAGTAAAAAATTTAAATTTTGTAATTTTTTCCCGAAAAAAAAATTAAATTTTCGAAATTCTCCCCCTAAAAAATTAATTCTTAATGACTTTTCCCTCGAAAGATTCAAATTTGGGAATTTTTTCCCAGAAAAATTTCAAAATTTTTGAATTTTTTTCCCTAAAAAAATTAAGTTTTCGGGTTTTTTCCCGAAAAAATTTCAAAATTCAGGAATGTTTTCCTCAAAGAAATTTGAATTTTGGAATTTTTTCCCTAAAAAGTTTGAAGTTTGTAATTTTTTCCTAAAAAAAGTTAAATTTTGGGATTTTTTCGCGAAAAAAAATTTAAATTTTCGAAATTTTCCTCCGAAAAAAATTAAAGCTTATGATTTTTCCCTCGAAAGGTTCGAATTTGGGAATTTTTTCCCAAAAGAATTTCAAAATTTTTGAATTTTTCCCAAAAAAAATTAAGTAAATTCAGGAATGTTTTCCCCAAAAAAATTTAAATTTTGGAATTTTTTCCCTCTAAAGTTTGAATTTTGGAATTTTTTCCCAAAAAATTTGAATTTTGGGTTTTTTTCCCCCAAAAAAATTGAACTTTTGTAATTTTTTTCCCACAAAATTGAATTTTCAAGATTTTTTCCCTAAAAAATTTAATTTTGGAATATTTCCCCCCAGAAAAAATTAAATTTTGGAATATTTTCTCCAAATAGATTCAATTTTGAGTTTTTTCGCCTAAAAAAATTTCATTTGGGGTTCTTAATTTTGGAATTTTTTCGCCAAAAAAATTTTCGGGATTTTTTCCTTGAAAAAAATTGAATTTTGTGATTTTTTCCCCAAAAAACTTGGATTTAGAAATTTTTTCAAAAACAAAATATGAATTCAGGAATCTTTTCCCCCAAAAAAATTGAACTTAGGAATTCTTTCACCCAAAAAAATTTTAAATTTTTCAATTTATCCCCAAAAAAATTTAAATTTTGGAATAAGTTCCTCAAAAAAGTTTTTTGATCACAGATCGACCATCCGATGTTACGATACAAAATTTTATACAAGTGAAAAAATTTAAATTTTGGGATTTTTTCCCGAAAAAAAAATTAAATTTTCGAAATTCTCCCCCTAAAAAATTAATTCTTAATAACTTTTCCCTCGAAAGATTCAAATTTGGGAATTTTTTCCCAGAAAAATTTCAAAATTTTTGAATTTTTTTCCCTGTTTTCGGGTTTTTTCCCGAAAAAATTTCAAAATTCAGGAATGTTTTCCTCAAAGAAATTTGAATTTTGGAATTTTTTTCCCTAAAAAGTTTGAAGTTTGTAATTTTTCCTAAAAAAAGTTAAATTTTGGGATTTTTTCGCGAAAAAAAATTTAAATTTTCGAAATTTTCCCCCTAAAAAAAATAAAGCTTATGATTTTTCCCTCGAAAGGTTCGAATTTGGGAATTTTTTCCCAAAAGAATTTCAAAATTTTTGAATTTTCCCCAAAAAAATTAAGTTTTAGGCTTTTTTCCCCAAAAAATTTCAAAATTCAGGAATGTTTTCCCCAAAAAAATTTAAATTTTGGAATTTTTTCTCTATAAAGCTTGAAGTTTGGAATTTTTTCCCTAAAAAATGTGAATTTTGGAATTTTTACCCTCCAAAGAGATTTAATTTTGAGTTTTTTCGCCCCATAAAATTCGAATTTTGGGGTTATTAATTTTGGAATTTTTCGCCAAAAGAATTTAAATTTTGGGATTTTTTTCTTGAAAAAATTTTCCAAAAACCATCGATTTAGAAATTTTTTCTCAGAAAAAAATTTAATTTATGAATTTTTCCCCCAAAAAAATTGAATTTTGAGAATTTTCCCCCCAAAAAAAATTTGAATTTTTTTTATTTATCCCCAAAAAAAATTTTAAATTTTGGAATTTGTTCCCCAAAAAAGTTTTTTGATCACAGATCGACCATCCGATGTTACTATTCAAAATTTTATACAAGTGAAAAATCTAAATCTCGGAATTTTTTTCCCAAAAAAATTGAGTTTATAACTTTTCCCAAAAAAGATTTTAATTTTCGAATTTCTCCACCTAAAAAAATTAAAGCTTATGATCCCCCCTCCCTCAAAAAAGATTGGAATTTCGGAATTTTTTCCCAAAAAAAATTCAAAATTTTTGAATTTTTCCCGAAAAATTTAAATTTTGGTATTTTTTCACACGTTTTGGGCATTTTTCGCCCCTAAAAATTTGAGTTTTGCAGTTTTTTCTCAAAAAATTTAAATTTAGGAATTTTTCCTCAAAAAGAAATTTAAGTTTTGAATTTTTTACCCTAAAAAATTTGAATTTTGGAATTTTTCCCCAAAAAAATTTTAATTTCGGGATTTTTCCCCCAAAAATATTTAATTTGTGGATTTTTTCCTCGAAAAATTAAATTTAGGATTTTTCCCATCAAAAAAAATTTAATTTCCGATTTTTTTCCAGAAAAATTTAAATTTCGGTAATTTTTCCCGAAAAAAATTAAATTTTGAAATTTTTCCCCAAAAAAAATTTGAATTTAGGAATTTTTTCCCCAAAAAAATTTGGATTTAGGAATTTTTCCCCCATAAAAAGTTGGATTACGGAATTTTTTCGCAAAAGAAAATTGAATTTAGGGTTTTTTCCTCAAAAAAAATTTGAAATTTGTAATTTTTTCTCAATGAATTAAAACTTTGGAATTTTTCCCCCCTAAAAAAATTGAATTTTGTAATTGTTTCCAAAAAATTTTAATTTTGGGATTTTTCCTCAAAAAAATCTGAATTTTGTAATTTTCTCCTAAAAAAATTTAAATTTTGCGATTTTTCGGCAAAAAATTTGAATTTTAGAATTTCCCCCTCCCTTAAAGAAAATTTAAATTTTGGAATTTTTTCCTCCAGAAAAAAAATTTGAATTTTGAGATTTCTTGTAAAAAAAATTTATTCTGGGGTTTTTTCCCCGCAAAACATTTAAATTATGGAATTTTTTCCCGAAAAAAATTGAATATTGGGATTTTTCCCAAAAGAAATTCTAAATTTTGGAATTTTTTCTCGAAAAAATTTAAGTTTTGGAATTTTTTACCCCCAAAAAACTTTAAATTTGGGATTTTTCTCAGAAAAATTTTAAAGTTTTGGAATTTTTGGCAAAAAAATTTGAATTTTGTAATTTTTTCCCAGAAAAATTCGAATTTTGGAAAAAAAATTTGAATTTTGGAATTTTTTCCTCAAAAAAAATATGTGAATTTTGGAATTTTTCGGCCAAATATTTAAATTTATTGATTTTTCCCCGCAGAAAATTTGAATTTTAGCATTTTTCCCTTAGATGCGATTTTTTTCCTAAAAATTTTAAATTTTTGAAATTTTTTCTTTTTTTAGGAATTAAAAAAACACAATTGCGAAGAAGTCGTACGCGTTTGCGAACCAACCTACAATATTCAACCGTTAGAAAATGAACATATTCGAGTTTTTGTAATTGAAAAAAAAATTTGAATTTTAATTTTGTTTGAATTTAAATCTTTTAGGATTGGGAATTCCCGGACGGACAACCGCCGCCCGAAGATGTTCGTCAAAAATGGATCAATCTATTGAAGGAAATTTTCGTGGAAAAACCCGGTTGTTGCGTTGCTGTTCATTGCGTAGCCGGTTTGGGCAGGTGATTTTTTGGGGCAGAAATTCGAATATTGGTGATTTTTTGGGTTTAAAATTCGAATATTAGTGATTTTTTGGGTCAAAATTCTAATATTGGTGATTTTTTGAGGGAAAAAATTCGAATATTGGTGATTTTTTGGCCAAAAATTCGGATATTGGTGATTTTTTGGGTCAAAATTCTAATATTAGTGATTTTTTGGGTTAAAATTCGAATATTAGTGATTTTTTGGGTCAAAATTCTAATATTGGTGATTTTTTGAGGGAAAAATTCGAATATTGGTGATTTTTTGGCCAAAAATTCGGATATTGGTGATTTTTTGGGTCAAAATTCTAATATTAGTGATTTTTTTGGGTTAAAATTCGAATATTGGTGATTTTTTGGGTCAAAATTCTAATATTGGTGATTTTTTGAGGGAAAAATTCGAATATTGGTGATTTTTGGGAAAAAAAATTTGAATATTGGTGATTTTTTGAGGGAAAATTCTAATATTAGTGATTTTTTGAGGAAAAATTCGAATATTGGTGATTTTTTTTTGGGGAAAAATTCAAATATTGTTGATTTTTTTGGGGGAAAAATCCGAATATCAGTGATTTTTTGAGGAAAAATTCGAATATTGGTGATTTTTTGGGGAAAAATTCCTAATATTGGTGATTTTTTGAGAAAAAAATTCAAATATTGTTGATTTTTTGGGGGAAAAATCCGAATATTTGTGATTTTTTGAGGAAAAATCGAATATTGGTCATTTTTTGGGAAAAAATTCGATGATTAGTAATTTTTGGGAGAAAATTCGAATATTGGGTATTTTTTGGGGGAAAAAATTCGAATTTTGATGGTTTTTTCTTAATTAATTTAAGAGCTCCGGTTATGGTCGCTTTGGCTTTAATGGAATCGGGCATGAAATACGCCGACGCGGTTGATCTAATTCGCCAGTAAATTGAGAAATTTTGCTTTGAAAAGCGTCCTTTTTTTTGTAAATCTGCACTTTTCTGCTTACTTTACACCAGAGTTTTGGATTTATTCCCAACTTTACACTATTTGGAGTAAACTGCGAAAAAAATTTTGCCAACTTTACAATATTGACTGTAAAGTGAACAAAATTCCCTCTCCAAAAGTGAAGAAATTTTTTAGAATTCACTCGTTTTTCGTAATTTTACTCCAAAATTTTTAGCATTATTCTCCACTTTACAATGTTGGTTGTAAACTGAAGGAAATTTTTTTCTTTTTTGTTTTTTTCTCCTCCCTTTTGTGGTTTTTTTCCCCATTTTTCTTTTTGCTCGTTCTTGTTATTGATTTTTGTCATTTTTTTATTTCTTTCCTCATTTCTATTTTTTTAATTTCTTTGTTGCTTCATTTTCCCTTTTTTGTTGTCTTCTTTTTTTGTTCTTTTCTGCTTCTCTATTGTGGTTTTTATTTTTTTCGACTTTTCTTTTTGATTTTTTTTTCCTTTTTTGTTTCGCTACTTTTTTGCTATATTGTTTTTCATTCTCTATTTTGTCGTTTTTCCGTTTGTTATTTTTTTCTTTTTGTCGTTTTTTGATTTTGCTTTTAGTTTATTTTCTTTTCGGTTGCTTTTTACTTTTTCTTTTCTTCGTTTTTTTATTTTGTTCCGTTTTTTTGTTTGTTTCTATTCACTTTTCTTTTTTTCCTTTACTTTCTATTTTTTGTTCTTTCGTTTTTAGTTTTTTTTTTTGTTTCAGCTCGTTGGTTTTTTTGTTGTCTTTTGTTTTTGACGTTTTTAGCTTTTTTTCCATTGAAAAATTTCTCCGTTTTTAGTAATTTTTACCACTAAATTTCGGATTTCCTCGCAGTTTTACAATATTAAATGTAAATTGAAAATTTTCGTTTTAAATTCAGCACTTTACAATGCTCAAAAATCTTTTTTTTTTTGCTCGTTTTCAAGCAAAATTTCGCATTTATTTCACACTTTACACTTTTTGTTGTAAATTTAATGCTCAAAAACGTCATTTTGTGTAGAATTTGCTCATTTTTCTTGATTTTCTAAACTTTACACCATTATTTAACTTTGACGTCATACACTTTAGAAAAATCTGTGTAAACTGATAATTTTGCATTGATTTTCTACA